>CM068832.1:84115048-84226410 GCA_028554795.2 Sinohyriopsis cumingii
ATATGCTGACTGGATTTCTACCGCAAACCCGCAAGTATAATTTTCTGCGAAATCCATGTGACATATGGCATGTGTTGTCGGCAGTATGTCTTTCAAACGTCTTGACTGACCGTATTGTTCTTTGACTCTGTGAATATGTTTCCTAAATTCTGTCAGTTCTGATCTCAAAAGTGCAACAAAGTCTGTCTTACTTTTCTCCACTGATACTATTTGCATTCTTTTAAAGAACTTTCCGTTTTTCTCAACGTTTACCCTCTTCCATTCTGAAAACTTGATCTTTTCTTCGCTGATACTTTCTATTCCTTCGACGATTTCTTCGTCTGACCTTTGCTCAACGTAAACATCTGGCTTTTCGGAGGTCGGAATGCCCAAACTTTTAAGTGCCTTTAACTTTAAAACCATGTTTTGGTGTCGTTGACATAAACATGTCTTTCTGTTGCTAAATTTGACAACGCTAATATGTTTAGGTCTCATTCTTCTAAATGTTGTCAAGCTTATCTTTGTGTCGCTGTTTTCCGCTAAAAACTTTCTGTGCAAGTTATAAATATAATCATTCAATGTTCTTTTCTGTTGGTGTTCGTCTCCTCTATTGGCATCTTTCTTCCCTGGCAGACATGTGCTGTTATCATCCCTCTCCATAAACAGCCTAACTCTTGTCCTCATTGATTGTCGTTCAGCATTAAGTCGCTGTTTTTTAATGCTCTTTCCTACCCTTGCTTTAAGCAACTGTTTTCTATGTACTCCAAGACTTCGGCTAATCTGCCTGCCCATTCTGTATCGGTGAATAAGTTTACCACATATAACTCCCAATGTTGTTCTTATTTTAGCTTTTCCTTTCAATCTCTGTGCTGCCTCTTCAGTGTCTCCAACTAAACAATTTTGAAAAAGGAGTTTTTGTCGTACTTTCTTTCTTGATCTTGGAGTCATATTGAGTTGATTTACTTCCGTAATAGCTCGACTTTTCGGTGTGGTAGTACTAGGAACACCTGTTTCAGTGTCAGTACTTGGTTGTGGAGTTCTAATTGTATCTACACGTGATGAAGATTTATTGAGTTTTCTATTCAATCGTTGTACTTTCTTTCTAAGTGTAGCATTTCTTGTGTTTAGTGTCTTAACTTTCATGTCTAAAGTCTTTATCTTCTTGTTTGCTCTTGATAGAGATTTATTTGTTCTCCTTTTACGCTTCTTTTCGTTGAAATTCATTTTGACAAAAAAAGGCTGTCCAGGGGTTGATGTGCTTGGTACTTCCCTATCTGTTGTTGAGTCACATGGTCCAGGTTCTTCGTTAGATCTCATTTCTGTTTCGTTCTGACCTTGCTGGCGGTGCTGTGTGCTTTTTTTCCCTTGACGATGTTTTCGCATGCATTGTCGTATCTTCTTCCGTCTTTTAGACAATGATCGATCAGAAAGTTCTGTTGTTGGTACATAATATCGTTTCACTCTTTGTACCTCCCTTTTTAGGTATTCTTCGCCTTCTTTTTCCTTTTTCCTCTCTCTGTATCTTTTTTGCCGTTCAGCATTGCTCATTCTAGTCATCTCCTCAAAGCAGTTAACGAAATATGCAAATCATTAGATGTTGGTGAATTACGTTACACAATAGTGAATTACGTTACACTAAACTGTGTGCCTTCACGTGACGTAAATACAAATGGAATCAATATTCCATGTTCACAGTTCTTCGGTATATTATATATTTTGTCGTTTTATAATGATTTTCGCTGACAATTGATGTTATATACTAAGTGTTCTTCTTGTTAAATAAATGTGTACTTACGAGTGATGGTAATGTTTACGCCAGAAAATGTTTTAAATGTCTCCCGCTTGGCAACTTCCGTTTTTCAATAAACGCCCGTATGTTAGGCGGTGTCAGAAAATAATGTTTCCAGGTAATTTGTTCCTAGGAAATAGTTTTAAACCATGTTTACTGAATATACCGTAACGTAATTCACCGCAACGTAATTCACGGACATAAGCATTTTCAAATATATGAGAAATGTTACAACAGCTAAAAGCAATGTTTATATGGCAATTATGGTTAACATAAGTGTGTTTATAACTCACAGTGTTTGACGCATATACCATATACTTATTATGAGGTAGGTACCGTAACGTAATTCACAATTAAATGCAAAAAATTAAAAATTGAAATCAAAGACTGGTTTTTAGGACAAAATTATTCCTACACCTTTAAATCATGATTTATAAATATTTCGAAGCATTATTGTACATATTTGTTCTGGTACCATTACTGTATTAATCAAATATGTTTGCAATACGGCTATCATAAAATTGTAACGTAATTCACAGCATTTTATGGGACACAAATAATTTGTTGTTTTTTTTAAATTCCAAATATACTGACATAAAAACAGAGTGTTTTTATCAAAATTCAGACAATTCTCTATCATAGAAGACTTATTTCACTTATTTATTTCGCTACAAATTTTCTTGCCATGTAAATAAATTTAGTACCCCAAAATTTGTGACACAATGGTTTTTACTGTGTAGGCTTCAAAATGAGTCCGTGTTGACCAATAAATGAGTCAAACAGAATGTTATTGTTATTTTTTCAACTCGTTATTGCCTAGGGGTTAACTTAAAAGTCAAATTCCCATCAAAAATATACTATTGGTCATCAAAAAAACGTCTGTGACCCCGATATTTGTAATTGGCGCACTTTAACTGACTTTGAATGAATAAGCCATAGAATGACAGTCTACAATGAAATGTGTTGATATTGGAGACTTAATCCTGGTACTGATCGATAAATGCATTTAAAATTCCTATCATGTCAAGACGTAACATGCTTGTTTTGCATATATATGCAGTGAGATGAAGTGAAACTTCGATTGGTTATTGTACTAATTAAAAACAAATTCCTGTTTGAAACAAATAAATGCATTATTCCTGTTTACCTTTAGAAATTGTGATCACTTTCAATTAGCACGTTAATGGCGGATGTAAAACTGCCGGATAAACTGAAAACAAATGTATAATCAACTCCAATGCACAGAAAGTCGCATATGTCTTCTAATCTGCACAAACATAGTTATGATAGACGTCATGTGAAAAAATCAAGATATGTGTGTATGTGTGTGTGTGTTTGAGAGAGAGAGAGAGAGAGGGGGGGGGGGGAGATAGAAGGCGACTAATATAAGGTCTTATATCTAGCAAATATATGTGAAATTAGGTCAAGCACTTAAAAGTGAAAGTTTGTGAGTGTGGGATGTTAATATTGAATAAGATGGATTCTTTCCTATGAATCCCAATAGTGAAGACGGTTTTACCTAAACTTCACTCGGTGATTACTGAAGACATTATGTATGTCTAAGGTACACAGATGCTAAACAATATGGTTATGTGCATCAACATTGCATAAAGTCATACGTATTAGTGTATTTCATAAAAGTGATAGGTCACTCCTTTCCTAATTTCACAATATAAACTTTATTTTCGGGTGGGTGGGAGAATTTAAACATACACGATAAGGTCAATACGTATAAGGAGCTTACGGAATATTTTTCTAACTTCATTATATGAAACCCATTTTTGCATCATCGTCATATATTGTATGTGTTAAATTGTCATATATTGCGTTTTGTGAATTGTCGCATTTTGTATGTGATACATTTTTACAACGTGCATATTTTGAATTGACACATGTTGCACATTTTAAATTTCCCATTTCGCACGTGTTCAACTTTCACCTCGTGTATTTGATAAAACTGTTATATCGTACGTGCGTTAAAATATTATATTTTACATGTGTCAGACTGGCCACTAGTCGCCACACTTTAACTGTAAAAACTAGGCCAGTGAGCTCCACAATTATATTGAGAAACTCGAGGCCACCGGTCATAATCATGCCTCTAACCTCTTTATGCATCTCCCTGCCCATACTATCCATACTCACTTCTCCAAAGAGATAAATGATAAAGCGTTCGCACCTATCCCCAATATTGATATAAATAAAGGACCAGCTCCAGATTTAATTTTAAAGTTGCGTAAAACAGATAAATCAATTATGGGAGTATATATTTTGGAGTTAGATTAATAATATCAATAATTTCAAATAAAAACGTTCAGTGTGTGTGAATAATAATTTTAGATTTAATAAGGCTCTGAAAGCATGACACAACAAAATATATCTACAGAAATGTACTTTAATTTGCAATGGTTATAACGTAAACCATCATTATGATTAGAGATACCTCTACGAGAAGAATTATTTTCGCTGATTCAACATCTAGTGTAAACATGCAGGCCTATTAACAATATGTTGATATGAATAAAGTTAAACAGTTAATTTTATCAAGACAAATCATGGGGACCAGTGAGACCGAGTTGTCGAATGTGCTCGCAATCGCACGTTACAGGCTCTCAGTTCGGGCTTGGCATGTACCAGTCTCTTACATTGCTTCGACGGTTTTTACCTGGAGTTTCCTTTGTTCTTACTCATACAATTTTTTCTTCTGGCCGCTATATATAACCTTTCGCTGAAGAATGAACTAAAGCTCAAAACACAAGAAACAACAAAAACAAATTATTATGCCCCATGATGTAGCAACGGATGGTCTTTGCCGCTAATTATCAGTATAAAGTAACACAACATAAAGAAACAGCTTAATACACATCTTCGTACGAGTACTCAGCAGACTAACATGATAAGGAATCGTGTGTTTAAATCAGGGTATTGTACCATATATGACATGTAATTTTGGTTACCAAGTACATAACGTAAGAAAAGAAAATATATTATGAAGTGTGAATATCGCTACGAGTCTATGGTCATAAAAAGAAGGTCCAGAAATAAGCAAACCCAACTATTTTTGCAAACTTAAATAATTTCAATATAATAATTATAAAACGAAAATATAGGAGTGACTTAGTGTATTATTAATTTAATCCAAAATAATAATTGTTTTAGTTAAACCCAAGTCTTAAAGAATCGAATGCTTAGAAAGAATTTCAGATCCTCTTCTACACCGGTCTGCCATCAGTCCTGGTGTATCAAATTAGAATGGACCAGAAACCCTATAAATACTTAACAGTAGTCTCAGTGTCCAATTAACACTTTGTAATTCCAGTGAATTATCTTTTAAAAAATTCCTCTGAAATAATATCTAAACACAACTTTAAATACGTCCAACGACTGTTGCTACAGCAATAACAAATTAGAAATAAGACCTTCCAAACATGTAATCAGCTCCACGTGCTTATATACAAATATAAAGGGTAAAGGTGCATTTGGTTAATACCAGCTACATGACACATTGCAAATATCCATCAACATAAGTAAACACACAAGCCTAACCTATCTAATGGAAGGTTACTTACTTCCTCTCGGAACCTACCGGACCCACTAGTCAAGGAGATATTGAATAAAAGTTGTCAGCATATTTTACTTTTAACATTAGTATTAATAATCGTAAACAGCACTGTCAACAACTGTTTATAGATCCTACGCAATGCACATGAGTAAATATTATTTTATAACCAGGTATAAATAATAACTATATAATATCTTGACTATAGATGGTCATTAAAATGTAACGTCATGAATAAAACATGTGCATAATAACTTAAAAAGATTTACAAAAGTTAATATAAAAATAATTTAAATTCCCACACGAACTGAACTTTGTATTCATTCGAAAGGGACGTTATAAGGTGATGAACTGTAAAGGATCATGCAACCGTAAATTGCGTAAAATCACAACAAAACAAGTAGTGTGGAACGCTTATGACAAGCGATATTTGCTTGAGAACATGCATTTATTACATTAAGGACAAGCCGCATGAACAAGGTGCACCTCACCTCCGTTGTTACAACAAAACATACTACCTCATTTCATGAAATAGGGACAATTGAAAGGCTAGCTTCTTCAATTGTTTCAGATTAATAATAATTTTTAATTTAATACTTTTTAATTTAATTGTATCTGCAATAGCAATAAAGCAAGTCGTTTCTAAATTATCAAATCTGCCATAGCATCTTACAACAAACAATTTTCCGGTTAGCAGTAATGGTATAAATATTCTACCATTTTATCTGCTTTACAAGTGTAATCTAAACACTTTGGAAGAGTGCTATGGCGCAGTGGATAAATAGGGGAAGCCTAAGAAGTTCATTACTCATTGCTTGAAAAATATTCAATTTTTGAAACCTCGGGGTGGGTCGAACTGCACTCTAGTCATGGAGTGCACATGACAAATTGTTTATAAAACTTCTGGTAAATGGTGGCAGACGAGATCGATATTAAATCAATCACTTCTATTTCATGCACGTTGTTTTCATGACATTTACATATTGTTAAATTACCAAGCAAAACTAATGAGAAAACACACGTGTCCTATATCTTAGCCAGTGTCATAATCTATCATAACATTCTTATTTCCTTTGCAAATAAATATATAATGTTTCTAATAATCTAAGATTTTAGCACATAAAGGTATGGCCTACAGTGATGGAAAGGTAGAATGAAATGGTAAAGGGAAACGACGGTGATGATGAGAACGTAATAAAGACATTAAATCTTGTTCTAAGTGACACAATTTACATAACATCACATTACTTCTTACATGAATATTTTGAACGATTTTCACAGCCAACGTATTTGTAAACACCGTATAATATGAACAATTTAGTTCCTTTAAAAATAAGTACCAATGCACCTTGACAAATGATATCATCAACAGAAGCAGAAGTAGCAATAACTACTGGGAAAAAAAACAGTTAGTGTTACAAATATATGTGATATTATTAGACCAAATTATCTTGTTGTTGATACTTATATAATCATAAAACACAACTATTTTGAATTATGTTGTGAACTATTAGTCAGGGCACTTTTCTATTATTTTCTTTAACGAAACTCATAATATTCATACCTAGCCAAACCACCCAATCATTTGTGGGAGCGATTCGATATACATATTTTAAACTTTCTTATGCGAAAAAGGCAGAAATATATCTTAAGCATATGATCATGTCTTCATATTTGCCTCGTTTTCAGTGACATCCAGCATTTTTAGGAATTGTTATTGCTACAAGGTATGAAAACAATTCATTATGTTGTGTTAGACTTTTATTTTACCATGACACTTGCATGTGCATAATTAGTATTAGTCCAGTTATGATTCGCATATTGCATACCCCTTCTTTAGGAGAGTTAAACAAACGCACAAACATTCATATTATCAGGATTACAAATATATAAATTATTTTAATAGATGATGCTGCTTCTGTTAATGACAATCGTATTAAACATGGTTTCAGTGTTGGGTTGTTTATGAAAGCATGCATCAAACGTTCCATTAAACATTAAAATTACTCACATTTTATAATGGGAAACACATGCTCTGTTCTGCAGGTGCTGTCTCACAGAGTTATGTATCGGATCAAGAATAGTTTTGGACCAAAACTCTTACGCTAATGAGAGTTGACTGTGTATGTTAATGATACTAATCTATATACAATTGTATACATGTATGCATGTATAAACAGGCATTGGTATATAAACAAAATAATATACAACACAAAAATGCATACATTCAATAGTTGTGTTGATCACTTGTTTGGCCTCTAACGTGATTTAAAATTAACTAATATGATTACTTCAGGAGGAACAATATCTTCTAACTGGAAATCTTGAGTTTAAAGTGTCCATAAGTTGAATATGGAAACGGTAGTATAGCCTCAAACGCTGAAAGGTAAGAGGCCATAGTAACGCTACATTCGAACTTATAGTTTTAAAATGTAAGGTTAATTATAATGTTATTAACATTACGGCATATCACATACTCTATCCAAATGACTGTTAGAAGTGACTAATACCTAGTCATCTACAAGCAATTACCACACATTATAACATCAACACGCCATGTATAGTGACCAACAACCATTTCTCTTCTAACGAACAGACAACAATGTACCATCAACCCGCCTCGTGCAGCGACCCAAACAGCAACGTCTACTATTCCACTCACCACAGTATATCACCACGCCGTGTTTAGCAACCAGGCCTGGTCACCTACCTTCTTGAACCCCACATTGTAATACTAACACGCCGACTGTAGTGATAAATATCCCGATTTCCATTTTCCAACCCACTAAATTATATCCGTATGCAGTGAATAATACACAGTTTTCTATTATCCAGTTCACCGCTCAATAAATTGTACACCCGTGTGTACTGATCAATACCCGGTTCACTAATAAATATCCAGTACACCAAAATATACAATAAAAGCACCGTATAATGTGAGCGAATCCCGGTCGCCTACTACTCTTATGTGTAACACAATCGAACTGTAACATATAAGAAAATGCCAAGGGTGATAAAGGTTCATAGTCAGTTAGCAGCTGTCTTAATTTCCTGACTACCAAACGATTGACTAAATGTATCTGTACATATAGGCATTTTATTAAATTCGATAAAATGTTGTGTTGCTAATTTTAAAAATTAAAATACATATTGTGTTCTAACTTTTGTATCACCACAATCAAACTGATAAACAAAGGATCTAAGTAAGAAACATTTTCAATTTAAGGTAATTAAACGTAACCACCTTATAGAACAATACTTTGATATCTCATTGTCAATTTGACATAATTAAAGATAGATATTGTATACAATAATTTTAATATGTGCATGAAGATGATGCGCATTCAGTCATCTTCAACCAGTCATGCATTTGGTGACACTAGTATAAGTGCCACATATTTGTTGGTTTTATTTCTATTTCGTAAATGATGATAGATGTTTCATTCACAATCCACATTTTTGTAGCAAATTAATAAGTGTTCCACATTAATTTTTTAAAAAATAAAAGAAAATTCGATTTGCCTTAAAACACTTGTCCTAGGATTTGGTAACGTTAATAATACAATTTAGATAACACCATTTATTTTTTGACAACAGTTTTCCCAGATAATTATATTTTCCACGATTTTATTCCCCTAACAGTTTTTGTACATCTTGAATTTTGTTTTCAAAATTCATATCTACAATGTCGTTTGTATTTAAACTTGACTTAACTCCTCATATGGAAAATTTGAAATCAAATTAAATTCTACATATGTACACACCTATGTCAATGAACTCTGTAATGCCCCCGTTTCAAACTTTTATTTTCTTTTTATTCACCATTTGTCTCGACATTTATGGAAAAGCGTCTGACGTTTTTACTGAGGCATACAAAGACTTCTCCGATCCATCATAAGCATATTGAGCCAGTTTATTTTTATATCCATTGATGAATATGCTTTTAATAGTATTCTGTTTCCTAACCATGATTGCTAAAATCTTTGCTACTAATAATAACAATTTTGCTTGAATTACTAATATAATCATATATATTAAAATTATTTATTGCAAACTATTTATTTTCCTAATCAATAGTTTCTATCTTCCTCCCCTCTTCAATTTCATCTTCCTCTTGCTTTTCTTCTGGTTTCAATGATTTACTAAGATAGATGTATTACATGTATGTATGATGTATCTATGTGTATATTACATAGAATGTTTATTTTATTTCTCTTATGAAATTAATTCATCTCAATTTAATGATTTGATACACGTATTTTGGAATTAATATATATATTTCATACATTTGTATGCAATACAGTATACATACATTAAACAGAAATACCATTATATATATTAAAAGCTGATATATCTGACACAATATACACACCTTCGAACTGCAAAGTCATCGTATAATGTTTATCTGAAGACTATTATCTGACAGCCATATAGTACGTCTAACACCTGTATACGGGTAGCGTTTATTCGTAAGATTGCACAAACTTGATAAGTTATCTTTCCAGCCTACGCAAAGACACGCGCTTACTGTCATTCTAACCACGTGTCCTCCATTGATTGAGTTATTGATACCAACTGGGTATTTGTGAAATATGCATCTAATATTCATATTCGGATTTATGATCCCTGTAGCAGGTTAGTTATATTTCTAACTCATTTTGACCCATCATTATTGCAGGATAGACTCGTATGTTTTTTGAGAGTCTCGATATTAGGTTCGTATCATGTATTTGTTTGAATAGACATGCTATCAACATGATATTCTATTCCAATGTCATGTTTCGGTCACTTTCAAAGGTACATAGGCCCACATTTGATTATATGGCATTCCGAACATGTAAATAATAGAGTGCAACATTAAAAAATGGTGCCTGGCAACTTATTCGGCAATGCTAAATAATTGCGTATTGAGTAATTTACTAAATCCCATTTCAGTTGTATTTGACATATATACCAATCGCTAATAAATAAATAGATAAAGGATGGTCTATCTTTTTCTTTTAGTGAGTGTCACATCTATGTATATAATAATGCGACATGGCATATATACCAGTACACACACATACTCATATTTGAATGAGTTAAAGGTCAGAACTGTATCATCTATGAATCAAATAGTATTAACGGTTAAATACGCCAGTATAATGGTTGTAGCATCAATGAGTGTTGACATAATCTATTATAGTATTTCACTGTTTTTGACGATCTGAGACACACATTAATAAAACCACATTCAAAACTATATAATGCAGGTACTAATCTACCACTATACTAGGGAATCTTTCATGTGTTAAAGGTAAGACAAGTAATTACATTTGCTGTATTGAAGGAAATAATTAAGCCTCAATACGCATAAATAAAATAAAAATTGCATAGCACAATGATGTATGATCAATGCTCCTAAAATTAAATGCAAAACTTACAAACTCGACAAAGCTTCATATTGCCAATTTTGTACATATGTTAATGATATTAATTTATTGATGCCAAAAATCAAAACTATACCATGTTGTTTTAACTATTCACGGGCATGATTACATACTTATTGTTGTGCATTGGATGATAAATTCATGCGACCAAAATGATTCCTTTTATGTTGTTAGGCAAAAGGCACAAAGTGGATGGGGAGTTAAGAACAGAAACAAATTGTGCATCTTAGTAAAACTTTAAACGTGTTCACTTTGAGTAATGTAAAAAAATTCACAAATGGAGTGATTCTTCCTTTACATGTCAATTATCGATTTTATTCTCCTTATGTTCTATTAGTTTAAGATAGAATGCTACGCTAATTTATATTTTACTAAATGTTTACTCAATTTATCTCCATAAAAGTGACAAAAGATTCAAATAAAAGATGGTTTTCATTTAAAACAAAATGAGAAGTCAAAACATCCACGAGCTATTCGTTTTATCATGAGACAGCCAACTAGGAACAAAGATATATGTTTTTTTCTACTGAAATAATGTTTAAATTTTCTCTTTAATATTTGAAATCATTTTACTTCAGATACTATGCATACATTGTAATTATTGTTTGCTCATAAACGTAAATACAAATACTGAAAATACTGGAATATTTGGTTATATTAAAATTCTAGCATAAGCAAGTAATTTCTTAAATACTCTATGTATATAATGAAATGATACATCATTTATGAAACACAATTATAATGGCTTTATCATCGTGCTTTACTTGTTACAGCTATTCGAATTTGGAAACCTCTTACTGGAGTTGATTGGAACGTTGCGTCGCGTGCCTGCAGGGCCAACGACGGCAGGCTTCCAAGAGTGAGAGTGACGAACAACAATGCTCTCGAACTAGTCGATGATATTCCTTCCAATATATCAAATACATTCTGGCTCAGTGCTGTATACGAGACAATACAGAGCAACCCCCTTAATGGTATATGTGTTTAAATAATAGCGTTTCATAAAAAAGAGCTATTTTAAAAACATTTAATGGGACATTTAAGTTAAACAATTACAGTGATGTATTTGTTTATCAAAATTAAACACTTATTGATATTAATAACAATTAGTATTTATGATTTCCATGAATTTGAAGTAATGAATACATGCTGGGGTACTTGATTTGATATATATCATCATCACAATGCTAATGACAATATTTTTAATACGTTTGATCCAAAAAATGGGTCAATACCTTGCATTCATGTACAAATTTAACCTGAAATATTTCCGACAAGAAATATCAATATATGGGCATTGCGTAACACAAAAGAAGTAATACGAATAGTTTAATATATATATATATATATATATATATATATATATATATATATATATATATATATATATATATATTTATATATATATATATATATATATATATATATATATATATATATATATATATATATATATATATATATGCGTGTGTGTGGTAGTAGTAGTAGCAGTAGCAGTAGAATTCACGCTGTATCAGTAATATACCACGAGATGCATACATTTATGATTAACAGTAATCAAGGTTTGCCGAGTTCCCTTTTTAATGAAACATTTATACAGTGAGTGGTTTATCTTTGATACAGTGTACATACTGTACATGTATATTATTTATATCACATATAAATACATGTATTTGCCCTTTGAACTGAGTTAAGGTTTACTACAGGCGGCTGTGTATGGACCTAGTGAATGAACTCTTAACATCCCCGTATGTGTCAGCTACAAAATGTAGTATTATGCCTTTTCGGCTGTTCACAATCACCTTTGTCTATTAATAAGTTAATTGTTTTCGTTTTTCGTTTTGATATTTTTCTTCACATCGATTAAATCATTACATTACACACTTATGATTTAAGCATGAGAGATGGTTTTAATAATACATTTGAACACTACAAGCGCTTGGTTAGCTATGCAAATCACGTGACTGCTAAGCCAATCACCTAGCTCATGGACATTAATGTGGAATATAAACTAAGCGAAATGACGAAACAACAAGAGGTACTAAAATATTTTAATATACGCCACTGATCATAAATCCTCTCTATCTCTCACTCTGGCCGATGTGACTTTTATACTTTAAAATTACCCCCCCCCCACCCCCGATCGGTGTGACTTTAGACTTTAAAATGTATCCCCTATCTATCTGTCTGTCTCTCTGTCTCTCTCTTTCTCACGCTCTCTCTGGTAGGGATGATTTTAAAAGGCTCTCTCTCTCTCTCTCTGGTCAGTGTGACTTTAGACTTAAAACACACTCTCTCTCTCATCCTTTGGTCGGCTTTCCCTATATGTTACAGTCATTCATAATGCTAGATATATCGTGGCATGACAGAAACTAAAATCCCCTTTCATAAATTCAGCCCGTATCTTGCTACGATAGGAGAGAGGGGGGGGGGTCCTTTGGACATTTTCATATCTAATTAATAATAATTGATTTTTGGAACATTATATTATGTTTATGAAAGACAAACAAAAACAAAACATTGAATACAGCACAGTCTGTATACCGCGTAATGTTGTATCATTGATAAACACTGTACATAAATCTCAATGTAAATGAACACGTTCCTTTACGACGAACCGTATTCTTGTAGGTAACTTGCCGTAATTTCTATTTCAAGGTTTAAATTCAGCCCCAATTTATTTTCTCTCCAGGGGAAACATAAATCAGAAAGGATTGTGATGAAAATGTGTACCATATTAAATTCATTTAGAAAACGAGGAGCTTAGTTTCATATTTCCAGAGTTCAAAAGGGAACTTTTTGATATACATATGAGTAACCGCTAGTTTATTGACTCGCTGCAAAACATTTTAGTTTTATCATTCAGATATGTTGTGATCATGCATTTATTGTAAAAGAGGGGTATAAATTAAGGATTAAAGCTGTCATACAGGCACATACTTTTCATCTTAAACATTACACGCAAGCATGCGTTATTCGTGAGGAATACAGTATTATCACCCCCCGTATTTAAAACAGGGGGAAACAAAATCATCATTTATAAAGAAAGTATTATTGTTATTTCCTTTTTAAAAGATTAATAAACAATGAACCGTTTTTGAAATTTTTAATTAATGTGTTTAGTTTCAGATCATGATATTGAGTTTCCAGGTGTATGCTGTGGTGTGTTCACTGCATTATCGAACACGTGTGTAGATAGCTGTATATCCTGCAATGAAAACCATGCATACAAATGTATGATAGGTAAGAACACAAAACGTCTAATATTATATTTGAACTGATGGTTTTACGTTTCTGCTTTAACGCACCTTTACAGTTTTATAGAAAGAGATTAGTGAAATCATAGTTTGGTATATTTTCTTTATCGATGGACAATGTGGTTATAGTTTATGCAACAATTTATCTTCTCCTTAAATCATGTTTTATATATATATATATATATATATATATATATATATATATATATATATATATATATATATATATATATATACATCATACATGACTAATAATCAGAAAACAACACACCGCACACAGCATAACAAATTGACTCTGAGCGTTTTTTAAGCATCCATAATTAAAGCAGATGTCTGAAAAAAAAATCCATATATCTAATAATTGAAACCAGTAGTGTTTTTACTTCCAATTATGCAATATATGTAAATTGATTGCCGTATAATTTAAAGACTCAGAATAAGATTGTAAATTGTAACTATTTTAGGTGAACGAACTGAATCTGGGGGAGCAGGTCCATGGAAATCGATTACCAGACAATGTATACCAACTACTATGTCAAAAGGAGACCGAGATGAGAAATATTGGACGTACGATATTCGTAGACTTAATCTTGATCCTGATACATGTATGCATCCTTATTTTTCATGAAAAACTATTCCTTATAGTACCTTTCTTATTTTGTTCCAAATAGGTAATGCAAATCTCTTTCATTGCATTAAAGCTCATTGTTCCTGTCGTGGATTATGACAATGGACTTTCTAATTTAACTAGGGTTGTAAAACAATTAATATTTAAAAAATGAACATAAATTGAGACTAATTGTTACGATCTGGAAAAGGTCTAAGTGATAATTTTAATCATAAGTAACATATCCTGTTTTAAAATTTTCTCTCTGATTATTGAAGAATAAACTGTTGCAAATAAATAGTGACCAGAAAATATATTGGAACTTATTCAGATATTATTGAAATATTTACTTTGCCAATGGAAAGGGTGTTGACTGGAAATTTGTAAAGACGCCTTAAACTGCTTTGCATATCAACTAGTGAATGATTTTATATTCATCATGTCAATCTGATTTCAATTATTTGCTTTGTGTTCATGTTTGTATAGTTGTTCGTCTGACCTAGGATACGAAAGAGTTTTTTTTTTATTGAATAGGCTATAACAAAACATTTACATTTGTTATTATTTCATTGTTTGCCAAGCTGGACCAAAGAATGCCACATGTACTTACTATTGCGCAGGAGCCGTGTTTAGAGGTGACTGTTCAATTTCTTCTGGGATAGACGCTGTTTGTGTAACTGGTAAGTTTTATCTTTAAAATGTTGCAAAATGTTCGCGAAACAGCTAAATAAGCAAATACTAATTGAGAGAGTTATATCTAGAAATTGTTGCAAATTATGAGTGGCATAAAGAAATTGACGAAAAATTAGAGACGGAATGGATGAAAGAAAAATAAAATTTGGTGTGTATCGTGATTACAGATTGTGATCATTAGATTGGACAGGAAATAGATTTATTATAATGTCAGTTATCCAATGAATTGAGTATGATAAGTGTTTGCTATCTCTGCACATTAGTATGTTTCATTAAAATGCACAGTTCTGAATGCAGAACACACAATATTTCAATTACTGTACACTTTATTTGATAACAAAATTTATTTCATATTTTATAAGATAATATATATCTAGGGATAAGACGTTGGTTTTGATAACTACAAAATCCTGAATCATACAGTTTGCCGTCTTCTGCAATCTTACACTACGAAACATTTCTCTTTCGAGTTTTGTTCCATATGGTGTTTAACAATAATGTGCTCATTTAGACGATGTTAAACAATTTATTTCAAATGCTAAAGAAATTACAATTTTCGATATGTCTGGCGAGATTGAAGAAATTGACTCGTAATTATCTATATTGTATATTATTATTTTTCATATTTAGACACGATATACTCTAGCAGCACGAGTATGGTTTCAATCAAAGTTTATACTGATGCGAGAAACGCCAGTTTAGGATATACCGACAATTGCAGTTGGATTAAACATAGCCAGAGACAGCTGTATTAGGTATAACCTAGGACACACTATCAGTTGTATTAGGTATAACCAGGAACGCGCCACGAGTTGGATTAGCTATCACCAATTACACGCTATCAGTTGGATTATGTATAACCAAGGTCAGGCTTTCAATGTATACGCGAGGACACGATGTCCGCTGGATTAGGTATAATCAAAGATACGATATCAGTTGGATTAGGTATAACCAAGGTCACACTATCAGTTAGATTAGGTTTAGCCAAGGACACGCTTCACACGTGTGGTCATTGCAATAAACTAGGGATAACGTAAAATGAATCTAACTCTTGGTAATCAACTCACAGAAAAGTTACAAACACTCCTTTAACATTATTACAAGCAGCCAGTGGTATGATATTCATTTTAATGTGTAGTCTACATTAATTCTTATTTTCAGACGGAACATTGTCTACACAATCTATAACAAATACCGAAAAGTCAACCGACGTTTCCACAAGTATGCACACTCAAATGGCGGGTAATTTTTAACTTTATCTCAACTCAGTTTCAACTATTATTATGGTTGAAAAAGTATATTTGTTTGCTAGACTAATTGTATTCTTCAGAATAAAATAATTAATTTTTAAAATAACTAATTCGGATGGCATGCCTGGATTTTGTGTCCCCACTCTGTGTAAAGACAGAGATCTTCTTAGTGTAATTTTGTTGACAGTCAGCACGCACATAATTATTTAACGTACGTAAAGTTGATCCGTGAACGAAAGATGGTGTTTATGATAATGTCATCAAACACGGTAGTTAACATAGTGTAGAGTATAGATCTGCAGCATCATTTAAAATTGGTATGCAATCCCATGATAACTGAAGAGACTGTTAAAAAGGAAAGGGCAAAACTAATCTTGATTGTTTTTCGTTTTCATTTGTGTTATGGTTCTAATAGAATTTACAATCAGCCTTCAATGTAATGAGCTTTTAATGATTGTCCCCCGGTTCCTTGGATAAGGGTATGGATTCAAATGTGTCAATGACGCAACCAAAATAATTAAATTGGGAATCACTAACATTTGCCACTATGAGTGTCGGGATGATGGTCTCTGTTTATATGCATGGACTGTATTTTTATCGTCACATAGACTTATGTGGCCCAAGTCCTGACTTCAAAAGATCCATAAATACTCCACGAAACCTTCTTGTCTGTGACATTAACTTTGAGGTTTTTGAGGTTTAGTTGACTACATAAAAGTCTTTTACTATGTCCATGCTTAGGCTCACATCCTCTGTAAGTGACTTGCCATAGGTGGTAGGTCGGATATAAGTTATCCATACTTTAAACAGCACGAGAGCTTTAGTTCTGAATTGTGATGTCAAAGACTTATCTGCCATTTAGTGTGCTCATTAGTATGATATATATATATATATATATATATATATATATATATATATATATATATATATATATATATATTGTTGCAGTACTTTCTTGCAAACAAATCATATTGTTCCTATTATGATCAGAAGCAAGGTTTCTACTAAACTATCCCATCATAGGTACCAAATCAGAGACCTTTGAGAATATATGCGCATGGAATTAATTTGTATATGGTACAAGTTACAAGATGTGCAAGGCAGTGAATAAGAATATCTTTATATTCATGACAGCGCATACGATGATATGAAAGTTACAGTAGTTTTTGTAGTAAACCAAATACATAGAGTTATCAATGCCAAGCCTATCACGAAACGAACATGTTTTTGGGGGATGTTGGCAACTGCAAAGCAGTAGGATTGGGGATGGGACTGGATTGGACAATGAAAAAGTGGATCAAAATAACAGTCAAAAACCATCTAGTACAAGTTCACTTCCAAATTGAGTGAACAAAAACATTAGACAAACGTCGAATACACTGTGTCAGTCTGAGGTTCTTGTGATGTTGACCCTTTAAGGAATTCAAGACAATAGTTGAAGGATTTTTAAATGGGCAAATGTCATATATCGGTGTTGCATACCATGTACTAAGATACACAACCCAAATACATAATATTAACAAGTATTCCTATCTTAACTTGCAATGCACGTATATTGGAGAATATCTCAACACTACATAATGCATAAGAAATGGTCTCAATGCCTGCTTTAACTACCTGTCTTGATTCATTATTTTGGTACTATTTACATACATTTAATACATTTGTTTACTTATTTGCAATGATATGTCCGTATATATATATATATATATATATATATATATATATATATATATATATATATATATATATATATATATACAGCTCTTTTACTGAATGTTGTTTTTCAGAAAGCAGCGATAATCAAAGGCCAACATCGCTGCGGACATCTACCTTCTTTACTTTTACTACCTTTACGAGGAAATCAGATCAAGACACAAATACAACTTCATCGACAATGTCAGAAAGTAGTATCCTCATGCTTTGAAAATAAATTATTTTATTTATGCAAATAACCCATCATAATGCATATTCATTGTAATTTATAAACTGTATGCTATGCGTAAATAACCCAACTTAACGCTTGAAATAGCCATTATAACTTTTATTCATTGCCATGTATAAATGATATGCTATTAATTAATAACCAACCATAACGCCTATTCATTGTAATGTACAAATTATATGAAATACGTAAACAACCCATCATAACGTCTATTCATTGTAACATAAATGTAATGCAAGCTTCGTAGTTAATTATTCAGGAGTCCAGTCTCGAACAAAACAAGATTAATATATATATTATTCGGGACACCAAAATACATTTCAGCTGGCAGAGGAAAGTTGCAAATTATTGAAATGAAAGGACAAATTCGTGATCACATAATGCCATTTAATTTGGTTAGAGTCCTTATAAAGATGCACCATGAATGTGCGTGTGTGGGTGTTTGTATGCATATATATATATATATATATATATATATATATATATATATATATATATATATATATATAAAGAGATAGAGAAAGATGCACGCTTCAGTGTCAATAAATACATTGGACAAAATCACTCAAAATTTCACCGTTTTAATTCAGCCTGAGTTTCGAACTCCTTTACAGCTATTTGAATAGACGATCGATATTGTGTATGGTTGTTAGCCGTTACTATCCTTAGCACTGTGAAGTAAAAGAAGAGAACAGCGACGAAGGCGACGATAACTCTACCAATAACTGCGACATTTATTCCATAATTACATGTGTATTCATACGCCATGGTAGATTCACATTGTGATATGCTTTTATTCATACGCCATGGTAGAATAACATTCTTAAATACCCAGAGCATGTGTGTAACAAAAATGTCTTCATACGAACATTTCAAAAGCTCATTTGTAATGTGCGTGCCATATATATATGCGTGTGTACATGTGTGTGTGTGTAATTGTGTGTGTCTGAGTACGTACCTACTATAAATCAATACGTATAAATTTGTCTTTATTTTACAGGCACTTTTAATCCATATGTGACATCTATGTCAACGCAAGTTACCACTTCTGGTATTACAACATCGAACACCGTCAATACACTGAGTATCACTAAAGGTAACAAATCTGTTTTAAACTCGGAAGGAATGTTACATGTATATCCCTACATTGTTCATGGATGTTTGATAATTATCAGTATACTATATAAAATCTCTCCACATGCTTTTATATATATTTTGATCCATTTTGGCGTTAAAATGTGTCTACGTGCTTTTAGATGTATTTTCATCCACATCGAAGCTAAAGTGTGTCCACATACGTCGCTACAAATTGATTTCTAAAATGAACCAGCATATGTCTACTATATATCGATAATGAGGATCCAATGTTTAACCTTGCTTTTATGTGTATTCTGATCCACAATGAAGTTTAATTGTGACAACATGCTTTGGGGCACATTTTAGTCAGGTTACGTCCCAAAAACTAATAGATTCAGAAATATCTCGGCAAATGTATCAGTCTATTTTAGCACAATTGGATGCCTTTATCAACTGCATACTCCTTTTAGGTTATATTTATGCATATGTATACATATGTCGCAAAAATCTGATTACTCAAATGAGCCAGCATATGTCTAAGATATATATATATATATATATATATATATATATATATATATATATATATATATATATATGATAGATAATTAGATATATAAGTATGAAAAGGTTAATCGCTCCAGTCAAGCTGAGTTTCTAATAAGTTTTATTAGCTTTCGCTTTTCTGTCATTTTAACAGATGATGCATACGTCTTCATAGCGTTGATCGTTGTCATGGCTATAGTTTTGATCACCATCTTTGTTGTTCTCTTCCTGTACTGTAGATTACGGTAAGAAGTTTTATATTGTGTGTGTTGATTTGAAACTTGAGTTGTTTATTAAACGTAAACAGTCTCAAGTGTCAATGTCGATATGTAACTACTTCTTTCCAATATTCCTTAAAGACAAGTTAATGAATTGCCTCATTTAGGTATGGGCATAAACAAGGAACTTAAACGTCCGTGGTCATTAATTGACCAGTGTGCATCAAACGGCACTTTAGCATATGCAGATCAATCTAAATTTGTCATTTCCAGCAAGTCACATTTACAGTGTATCACTTCATTAACTTATAAAGATATTGACAAATGTGATTCTTTTGGGGTTTTCTGTGATATTGATTCCATGCATGGTCATTTCTTATGATATTGACTTGAAATAAGAAGCAATTGTTTCGATATCCAGTGACGTGGACACAATGGTAAAATCAGTCAGCTATATTCTACTATACCTGCATAAAACGTTATATTAAAAGGGGTATTTAGCATCAAATGAATACTAATTATGTATTATAAGACACTATGTACATAACGTGTAATACACATGGTAAAGATATTAAAATGCCGTCATTAGCAGTTTTTATTAACATAGATGAAATACAAACATTGAAGCATTCTTACCCAAGATTACTAAACATTTTTTTATCTAATGGATGTCACAATGTTGATAATTCATAAAGTTATAAGTTCGAGAACCAGGACCGAAAGCTAGCTTATTAAAGATCAGATTGTATTTTAGAAAAATATTGAATGAATGTCATACATGTAGATATAATGGAACGGCCTCTTGAATGAGTCTCAGTCTTTTTCTGCGTTTGCTAATTTCATTTTTTAATTTTCTCTTATTTTCTCCTATTTTTGTTGTTGCGGTTCTTCTTATTGTTTCATCAATCCTTTCTTCAATTTTCCTTTATATTCCAGGTCTTCTTGAAATTTTCTTCCTCTTCTTGATAATTGTGTAGTAATTGTATTCTCCCATGTGGTCTGTGTTCTTCTTTTCGTCGAAAATCACGTAATCCCTTTCCTTTGATTGCAGAAAGACTAGACTTAAATCGCAAACGTCAGAGACGAACAAGGTAGTGTTTCCAGACTCAAGTCAACTTAACCCAATTTTCGGTGACGATCACGATTTGGTCGTAAATGGTGACCCACATAGGCGTTTAGACAATGGCTATAACGCGGCGTGGTATGTATCAGCCTTTCCAACAGGAGCGTCAAACATGGAAAGACATGTACCTTACGGAAGCGAAGAGTCGTCAGACTTTGATGAAATGATGATTACGGATATTTACGCTCATCCAATGAAGGTACGAAAAACCGGTTCACCATTGAGTGCCGAGAAGGAGGAAAAGAGGGAAAATGAAATTCCCGGTTGAGACTGGGCCATATATGCGTACCCTAGGAAAGACGGCAAGTTGAGAAAAGATTCAGATGATGCAGAAATAACGTTATACACCCTAGATCACCTGACTACGGATCCTGATGAAGACAACGTGTCCAATGCAAGGCTAAGGGGACAAATTAATGAGACATCAGAGGGTTATTATGACACAACATATTCCTCATGTAGGTCGTTGGAAGATGGGACTTCACAGAATATATATGACACTACCAACCCCAAGTGTCAAGACATTTAGCGTCTATAAATATATGTTTGTAATCAATATACATCATTTGGTTCTATCTTGCGGCCATTATAATACTTGACGAATCACGCGACAGATAATGGAAATCAGAAAAGCGTTCAAAACAAGCCAATATTTATTAACATATATTATTTCTAATTTTAAAATACGCTTTAAAAGTGTTTTACCACTATGTTTTGCATGGATGCCAATCATAAAATAGTATCATACCAGTCAAACGTTGAAAACAACAACAATCCCATTTTTTATATATAACAAATGTCTTATTTGTTTTCTGTAAAGAAAAATGTTAGATCCAACCCATATAGTTCCTTCTCTATCTCCATCATTCACAAATGCTATATTCTCATTCCAAATAATCAAAATATCACTTGAAAACGCAACCAGATATCACTTCCAAATGCTACCATATATCAAGTACAACTGCTACCAGATATCACTTTCAAATGCTACCGTATATCAATTACAACTGCTACCAGATATCACTTTCAAATGCTACCGTATGTCAATTACAACTGCTACCAGATATCACTTTCAAATTCTACCAAATATCACTTAACAATGTTACCATATATCAATAAGAAATGCTACCAGATATCAATTACAAATGCTACATTCATATTTTCAATGTACCAGATATCTATAATAACCAAAGTCTGAGAGCGGTGTCCACATATGCATTGTATATTCAAGTTTTAAAGATCATCATCATCATCTTCATCATCATCATCATCATCATCATCATCATCAAAAGTAATAGCAGCTCTATCATCGTCTTCTTTTTTATATTGAAAGATGAAAGCAACATATTCGAATTCGATGAGCGTGTATTAGTTTTAACACGTAAATAAATTATTTCAATAACAAGCGTATCCTAAATGAAAAAGTAAGTAAAACTGATACAAAGAATCTTGTTTCTCTCTGAATATATTATGTGTTCCAGGCACACATGTTTGTCATTATTTGTTTCGCTTAATGATGCAAAATACTTGCACAAGCACACACAGATATATATATATATATATATATATATATATATATATATATATATATATATATATATATATATACATATATATATATATATATATATATATATATATATATATATATATATATATATATATATATACACACACAAGGATGTGCACAAACAGTATTATCTTAGACAATGACACATGCAGACATACATACATACATACATACATACATACATACTGTGCGATATAAGGCGCTCGTCCCTTTCTATTACTGCCATTTCACATCTGAGCGCATGCGCTCGGATTCAGTCAATGTGATCATGTGAGGAAGCTTGCCAGTAGCTTCCCATTGGGCCCTGATTCTTATCTGGGCTTACCCCCTGTTTTCCTTAAACAGATTTCATGGCCACCATGTATAGCCTATACCGTGCTGAAAACTGGAATTAAACCCACAAAGACACGCACCACATTTATTTGTGAGCATGTATCTCTAGTGATGTCCACACATAAATGTTTTGCCGAGAGAGAGAGAGAGAGAGAGAGAGAGAGAGAGAGAGAGAGACTCATAAGACTGAAAAATACATTTAAGAAGGAACAAATAGTTTTTGGTTTTTAATTGTACGCTCAAGTTAGGTGAAATTTTATAATCCTCTATCTTAATTTTAAAAAGTACTATTACATGCAGGGGCTATTTGCTTGACCGGGTGGTATCAAACCCTGGCGCGATTTGGCTAGAAGTCATACGCTCACCCCTAATTTCCAAAGACTTCCATATATTCAATACATAAATTGTACTCTAATCAATAAAAACGACAAATAACACCACTTTCCAATTGTCTATAAGGTGCACATTAGCTTGGTTTCTCTTTATCACCTTTCCGTACCGTCAGAAGTTCACGCCGTAGACATTTGTTGGGTTTAATCAATATAAATAAAAAGTGCTTAATGGACTATACTATTATTTTGGGACTATTGTGAATAATTAAATGGAATTCTGGACAACGCCATTTTGACACGTCATGACTGTTGGCGGGCCCATTTATTCGTGAATCTGAAATATATTTTAAAATTTTCATTCTTTCGAACTTTAATATAGTTTTTTATGATTATTTTGTATAACTTCATAATGCTGTAAGTTCCTTTTAAATTGTCATTTTATAACATGTATAATTAACTTGTTTGTTAAGGTTTACAAAACTTGCTTTTCTATTTTCTGTTTCGAAGTATATGACCATAGAATCGTAACAAAGGACATGAAAATCTCCCCCCAATGCCTTCATTTATCTCCCTCTTTCTCTGATTTAGCAAATTATATTTTTGTTCTAATAATGCTACGGACGGTGTGGTGGGGTTATACAAATTCACAAACATTTAGTTTCCAGGCAGCTTGCCTTTCGAGTGGCATTTAGTATATGGACATGTTATAATACCGTGCACTCCATCTTAAATATCTCTTGTGCGGTTTTGCACCATACTTCAGTATATGAATATACAATCTTATACAACTATTCTTCAAGTATCATTTTAGATAACTTCCTGTATTTTCTTCACATTGAATATGAAATACATTAGGTTCCTTGGTACGAAGGGATAAAATAGTTGAATCCTCAGTTTGTCATACATTACCAAGATTGTTGTGGGTAAAGAAACAAAATTGCTGTCGGTAAATATATTACTAAAAACATAACAAACACAGCGAGAATATATGCCATCGCCGATCATTTGGTGTTGTTGTTGTTATAGGGTTTAACGCCATTTTCTCAGCACAAGATAGGCTATACATGGCGGCCAGTCTTAATGGTGCAAACGCATGGCCGACTTAATTAGGGTCCATTTACGAGCCTTATGGATTAGCATGGAGCATATTAGAACTGTCTCAGAGTGGTCCAGCTACAGGCCTGCAATTTACTTTTGTGTTATGGTCCGCGCTTATACAAAATGCATTCCATTATTATAGTATAATTACTCTGATACATTTAATTTGTATGTACTCTGAAAGATGGTCTAACTTATCAGGGTATACACACACACACACACACACACAGATATATATATATATATATATATATATATATATATATATATATATATATATATATATATATATATATGAATTTTGTTTATTACCATTGACAGTATTTTATCTTGCACTGCTTGACATTTATCTACTTCTAAAGGTCATTCCATTCTATGAATAAACCAATGGACAAAAACAACATGCAATGCTACATCTCCTCCGTGTCACTGCTGTTTGTACACATCTGTCATATGTGGCTTTAACAAGCTGGTATAGCACTTAACAAAATGGTGAATTATTTAACAAGCTGATATATTACTTAACAAGATAGTATAGTATTTAACAAGATGGCCTATTACTTAACAAGATGGTATATTATTCAACAAGTTGGCGTATCATTTAACAAGTTGGTATGTTATTTAACAAAATGTATAATATTTAACAAGATGGTCTTTTTAACAAGATGGTAAATTATTTACTTAGTGCATTAGCTGTTATGATATTTTGTAACGTCTTCTAAAATACAAGCAAAGGCAATAAATAATTTTAGTATAAATATATTTGTTTAAAGTTACCGTGTCCTCAAGGTTACGATGAAGAGAAAAAGAATAATATATATATATATATATATATATATATATATATATATATATATATATATAGAGAGAGAGAGAGAGAGAGAGAGAGAGAGAGAGAGAGATTTATAGATAGACATACACACAGACAGACAGATATATATATATATATATATATATATATATATATATATATATATATATATATATATATATATATATAGATAGATAGATAGATAGATAGATAGATATATAGATAGATAGATAGATAGATAGATAGATAGATAGATAGATAGATATAGAGTTAGATATACAGATAAATAGATAGGTAGATAGATAGATATACAGATGAACAGATAGATAAATAGATGGATATATAGATATCATCTGTTCATGTTTTGCTGAATCACAAGACAACGTTCTTTAGTCATCAGCTGACATTAACCCCACCCCATCCATATCCTCAAAAATGAAAAGCATAAACAAGTTTTGCGACATCTTTGCATGCCAGGTAAAGTTCAAAGTCTGCAAAAACAATCTGGTTAGACCATGGTGATTGCTATGAAATTCCACCGTTGTTTTAACTCCAGGCCTCGAATATGTTCTATTTATTTGGGAAACATATTGAGTAATCTTCAAGTTAAGGTCACAAAAGGATAACTAAAGCCCCCATGATCAATAGTTTACCTGGATAAAATAACAAGCGGTTTTTTATCATATGTAAGTCACTTCAACATTATATTTTTAGTAGTTCCTTAAATGTATTTAATGATTAAACAACTTAAAAAGATATTGAGAGACAATATATTATATCTTCTTTCTATGATATTGTATCGACGTTTCTATATATTTTCTTGAAATAATAAAATATGTTTCAACCGAAATTGACCTCTGCAAATAATAGCACAATCGCCATTGATCGATTGAATCAATAAAACAACTACCATTGAACTGAGCAACAATTTAGACAAAATCAATTGACCCACACAAATCAATTAGTCGCCATTCACCCATTCAAGCAATTAGAACATTGTTATTGACCTTAGCAATTAAATAGACAATTGCCATTTACATTTTACAATCAAATAAATAATCGTCATTGACATTTAAAAAAAGCAATTAGATAATAACCATTGATATATTCAATCAATTAGATAATCGTCATTGATCTATCCAATAAGAGGAAATTATCTGTCATAGAGTACAAGGTGTATAACTTGTAATAAAGACAGATTGTATGTGTCCCATCGCCTTGCCTACGTGCATTAACCTCCATACTCCCTCGACCAAGCATACGTGCGCAAGTAAAAAGAGTCTTACAAATTCGCCGATTCAGGCATTCGTGCATAGCAAACACTCCCAGTTTAGACCTATTAATCAACTATCGTCTGAGTACAAAGTCACTTCTGATTACTAAGAATCAAGATATATAGAGATTATTACAGTGAGGTAAAATCGATAACGAGCGGGAAGTGTAGTCGGTAGATCCTACGGTAAGATGTGCTATAATATCAAGTTAGTTGCAGTCCGTAGATCCTACGGTTAGATGCGTAATAATATTAAGTTATTTGCAGTCCCTAGATCCTACGGTAAGATGTGTGATGCTATCAAGTTAATTGCAGTCAGTAGATCCTACGGTAAGATGCGTGATACTGTCAAGTGAATTTTCAAATATGGTGAAGGAGTATCATCACACGGGTTAGAGAAGTTTTTATGGGTGTAAGGGACTCGGTGCGTGCAGGCAAGGTGATTGTTGTAGAAACCAGTTTACAGCCGACCCTGGTTCAAGCCTCAGTAGAGGACAAATTTAAAATTATCTACCCTGTATAAAACATTCAGCTGCATTCGTTATTAATGAAAATAAAGTACGAGCATGTCAATAATTTTCAGCACGTGTAAAAAATCACCATAAAATCAGAGTGGTAACTTATGCAGAAAATTCTCGATTAAACCTACTCGAACAATTTTGTGCATTCCTGACTGACACGAAGCTACCGAACATCGATACAATGAAAATGTACTGTGGTACGCACTGTACCAATCCAAGTGGTTTTACTGGCCAATTTATGTCAAACCGAAGAATGAATTCATGAACTTCCAATCTCACTGATATATATATATATATATATATATATATATATATATATATATATATATATATATATATATATATATATATATATATATATATATATATATATATATTACGACTATATGGTCTTAAACTACATAGCAGAAAAGAGCGAAAAGGAACAAGGTTTCAAACATTCAATGTAAGCTTCATTTCCAATACAAAGCGAAAATTGAAAAATAACTGACAGTAATGTAAATTAAATTAAAGGCAGTCTTAATAGTTCTTTCACACGTCCAAATGAATGAAGTTCCAATTGAAATTCAGTGGTGTTGCAAATATATTCCGATATTGATTATGTTGATGAGCCTGTAGTAATGTGCTAATATACAAATGACCAGGAATGCTGATGTGCTAAAAATCTTTTGATGCATCATAATAATATAATACAAAATGACATTGAATGAATTCAATGTACTTCCAAATTAATGTTTAGGACAATAATATGATTGAGCACTTTGAAATTCCAGTGAATAATGATAATTTGAATAAATAAATCAACACAATTAAAAAATGACCACAACAATGAAACGCATTCTTCCTCGGATGGTAAATCAGCAATGAATAATATTTATCAAAAAAAAAAAAAAAAAAAAAAAAAAAAAAAAAAAAAAAATACAAGCAACATTGATATGAAAAGCTAAGACAATTAAAGAGCCAAGATGTATGGCAGTCTAACATTCAAAATTATCAACATGTTCAAGAATTTCCAAGTGGAAAATTGATGCCCTTGACTCAGATTCAGATAAACAAATTTACCTCCATTAATAATGATCTGAATATTAAGCCTATACCAACTAAATATTAAGTCTATACCAACTAAATATTAGCTATGGATTGTGCTGTTTACAAAAAAAAATTAAAAAATGTTCTTGGTCAGGTGTACCAGTAACTTGATTTAGTACAAAGGTTAGTTACAAAATATAGATATACATAATAAACAGTCATTAAAAATGTCAATAAACAATACCAATTAAATGTACATATTAATATATATTCGTCGCCCTCGGGTAGAATCGTCCGTACGTCGTCCTAATGACCAAGCATTGAGTCACACTAACCGACTGCTGGCCCGCAACCGTATGACAATCATTCCAATCCCTACCCAAGATGCCTGAGACATATCTCGTCTGTAGATCTACTTGATCTACTTGAGGTATACATAATTATATATATATATATATATATATATATATATATATATATATATATATATATATATATATATATATATATATGAATATCTGAATAAATGTAGGCTTGTAACGGCTCATGTGGTAATATTTCAATGACCGGAATTTGTTAATGTACTAGCATGCGTTTGATGCATAACAATATTATAATACAAAATGACCTTAAACTAATTAGCTATACTTCCTACAATGAAACCGATTCTGCTTCAGAAGGTAAAGCATAAGTGAGTAATATTTCAACTAAACAACACTGCTATATAGAGCCAAGATGAAGGTCAGTCTCCACTCTATAACATTCAAAGTTGTCAACAAGTTCAAGAATTTCCAAGTAGAATTATGATTTCACTCGGATTCAAATAAACATGTTTACCTCCATTAATAATGATCTGAATATTAAATCTATACTAACTAAATATTAACTATGGATTATGCTCCACACAGAAAAGTATTCCTGGTCAGGTACATAAGTAACTTGATTTAGGACAAAGGTTAGTTACAAAATACAGATATACATAACAGTCATTGTCGTGTGGTCTTGGTTTACATCATCTTTATCATAAACTCTGTCATATTCAAATTCAAAACTTAGCTTTCGGGACTCATTAGTAAGCAACAACTTACTGTACTGTTTCCATAAACCATAATGAAAATGAAACGCCATTCATCTCTATTCTAATATAAGTATTCGCAAAGAAATTGTTCAAAAGGAAGCGTATAGTCAAACATAGGTATGCACGTATAGAATGTATGCTCTGTGAGCACGCACATATTTATTAAAATAACAGTCGAACTGAACAAAGTAGACATTAATATATAAGATGTAATTTATTTAATAACATATGTTATCGACAAATAAATACAAACAAAATAAAGATGATGCACAATTTTGACAGTGGTGTGGATTGCTTAAATCATTTATTAATCCCAATGAACATTGTTCCACAGGGAAAGGTAATCGCTATAGAGTCTGCTCCGAACAAAAAGAAAACTCGATCAATCGAGAGAGAGAGCATATGATGTGATATTCCAGATCGAAATACTTTAGGCAGTCTAACAATTGCTAAACTGATATTTTGCCCTCCATATCTCAACCCAAGAAAAATACTTTCAATCCGTTGCTTCATTCGAATATAAATCATATCTCATATTATAACTTTTTGATCGTAAATTAGCATCAATTATCTTAATTTAGCATGAATTATCTTAAATTAGCATGCACGTTCTGTGAAATTTGATTAATAACATAATAACAATAATAAATGATTTATTTTCCTTATCGTTGTTCAATGCTGGACTAGATTTGGCTTTACAATAAATGATATAGGATTATTTCACATTTCTGCATAAAAGAAGTCCCATCTTTGAATTGTATAAAGTAAAAACGACTAACTGAATAGTGTTGTTCTACACAATGGAGGGTAATGACCTTTACTGATAAAGTAGATTTCATGTTCTGTACCTAAATGTCAAACACTATCTGGAGTATAGAGATAAATTTGAATATCTGAATGAATGTACGCTTGTAACGGCCGGCGTTCAGGATTTCCCACACGTTTTCATAACATATTTAAGCAAGCGATGAACTTTTGGTATTATCATTATCATTTTTTACTTAGATGTTAGTTCTCATAAAAAGTGTATAATTGTCGTTGTGTGATCAGCATTAACAAAACTTTTTACTGTTTAACATTTGTACATATTTCCCAAGGACAGTTGATCTAACTTCAATTTAAAACGTTTTACAGTTAAATTTCTATTATGGGTTTAACTGATTCTGTATATCCGTACCAAGCTTTCTAAAAATAAAGTCCACGTATCTGTGCTTACTAATCTATAAACCGATTATGCTCTGACCCTTCCCACCCAATTTTGATATTTGGACATTTATATTGGGGTATACGGTCAGACTCATTTGACTATCGACAAGTTGGAATTCCCAGAAACCGTATATATACATATATATATATATATATATATATATATATATATATATATATATATATATATATATATATATATATATATATCACTAAATAGAGATAAACAGTTTTAGTAACTCAATTCAAAGGTATAAATTCAAAAACACTATATGACATTAAGTGAAAAAAGTATTTTTTTTACATTTTTTCTTCTGAATTATGTCCCTTGTGTACAGTTAGATAAGATTATTCTATTTTGCAAAAAATTTTAACTGGTAAAAGTATAATCTAATAACATAAAAATAAGTTTACTAATTCTTTAAAAATGAAATTGCATTTGAAAATTAACTTTCGATACAATATAATTAATTATTTATAAAATACTTCATAGTAAGCGATATGCACATCATATTTTTTATTATATAAATTGAGTTCCAATAACCAATTTAATAGCTGCAAAAGTTATATTAGTACATATTTTATATATTTGTCTTTCTAATTTTATTTTTATTTTATTAATATTTTTTCGTTTTCCTTTAATTTATTCTTCGTTTCTTTCTCTTTTATATTTATTTATTTTCTATACCTCTAATAAGTGTGCATTATACATAATACAAAAATGTTACTGAAACTGTATCTCTATTTATTAATACATATATATATGTATATGGGAGAAACATATAGGTAGATAGATGATAAGTCATTGAGCACAGACACATTTATATATTTTTGAGGAATATATAATTAATTTTTTATTTAGTCCATCTTAAAACATTAAAAACTAATTTTTGTGACCAATAATGCTCACAACTTGGAGTTTTGTATACTCAAAATACTTCCGCACACACACACATATGTGTGTACGTGTATCTGTGTATGTATGTATGTACGTATGTTTGTATGCATATATCTGTGTATGTGTGTAAATTTTAAGGCAGAGAAAAGAGTTAATAATTGTGCGAGCAATGAATTGTATTACAAACCACCTTTAAGAATAAATGTAGCTGGTGCAATTGATTTGAAATTTAAGTTACCTTTCCCATAACGCACTATCTTTAAAATCCCATACATAAGTATCAAGTAATAAGCCACAGAGTGACAGTCTACATAAGTATCATGTAATAAGCCACAGAGTGACAGTCTACATAAGTATCATGTAATAAGCCACAGAGTGACAGTCTACAATGAAATGTGCTGATATTGGACTCTAAATCATGGTACTGGTCGATAATTGCATTTAAAATTCCTATCATGTCTATATGTAAAGGTGTTGCAACTTTATTGATAATAGGTTCACGTTTATATATACATACATACATATATATATATATATATATATATATATATATATATATATATATGACATTTTAAGCAACATAACTATCCTTATTAGTACATGCTTGTTTTGCATTTATAGACAGAGAGATGAAGTGAAACTTCTCGATTAGTTATTGTTCTAATTAGTAACACTTTTCTATTTAAAAACATGCATTATTCCTGTTTACTTTTAGAAATTGTGATAACTTTCAATTAGCACTTTCACAGGGACGTAAAACTGCAAGGTAAACTGAAACCAAATGAATGTTCAACTCCAATGCACAGAAAAATCGCATATGTCTTCTAAACTGCACAAACATTGTTATGATAGACGTCATCTGGAGAAAACTAGTCAAGATCTTTGAGAGAGAGAGATTACTGAGCAGTGAATAATACTCCGTTTGCTATTACTAAGTACCCCGCTCAATATTTTTTACACCCCGTGCGTACTGATGAATACGCGGTTTACTAATATCCAACACACATGAACTTTACATATTCGGTACATTTTCGGTACATGAGGCACGCAGTATTGAATATGTTTGACTACTGTATTAATTGGTAGATGCCTATGTATTGTTTTATGTATAACTATATGAGTAGTAAGGTGGGACACTTTAACGTCAAGGGGAATTAGCATTACAAGACCCCTTGGGCAACTCTAGCGTCAAGGGAAAATTAACATGGAGAAAAATCGTGGGTCAGATTAGCGTCAAGGGAAATTAACATGGAGAAAAATCGTGGGTCACTCTAGCGACAAGGGGAATTTAACATGGAACTATAGTGTGGGTCTGTCTAGCGACAAGGGGAAATTAACATGGGAATAGATTTTGGGTTTGTCTAGGGACAAGGGGAATTGAATATGGGATTTTTTTTTTTTTAAAATTTAAATTTAAATTTAAAAAAGGGGTAGGCAATGGAAAGGCTATCTCTTTTCGAGAAATATGGCTGGCCCTGAAAAGGGCCTTTGGGTTTATATTAATATTAACATAGATGGCATCTGTCACATATTCTTCTTCTTCTTAAACTCCTTCTAACTGCCGGTCCATACACAAGTACCCTCTTGAGACATCCTTGTCTTTCTATGTAAACTCTCCTCATCCATTGACTAGTATCTGTCCTATCAACAACAGTCCACTTGGACCTGACATACATGAGCATGTCCGTCCTAAACATCATGGAAGACACAAGGGTGGATGACTCAACTGTGGTCCACATCTTGAAGCGACGAGAATAGGTGAATCAATGCAGTGAACTGCGCTTATTTATAGGTACAGGAAGGATTGAAACGGATTGAATTCATTCACCAATCCGAACACGCGTTACAAAATTCAGTCAGCTCGCATCCAATCCGAAGAGAGCAGTCTGTGACGTCACGTAGTCTATATAGATTCGCTAGCGCTTGTGTGCAGTCAATCTATGCGACAGTGATTCAACATGACGGAAACTCAGAAAACGATCCATTGGGGTGCACCAGCAGGGGAGACTGCCCAAGGGAACCCGGACTTACTTTCAGAAGAGGTACATTGGGATTTTGTGGATTTTCTTACCTCGCAAGAATTTGTTCCGGAACCTTCGTTACCTTCTTCATTACCGCAAGTGGAGAATTTTAGACAGAGACAGAAAGAAGAATTGGAGAAATTTATGCAACGACAAAAGGAAGCGGAACAAGCTTTTCTCCTACAGCAACAGCAACAGCAACAAGAAGAGGTAAGAAAAAAACAACAGCAACAACAGCAAGAAGAAGTAGCAGCAAAGAAACAAGAGGGTAAAAATCAAACGACTACGGTACTGTTGGACATTTTAGCGGAGTTAAGAAGTCTGAAACAAATGTATCAGACTTTTTATCACGACCGAAGAGAATACGACCTTCCCGAGCTAAACACGCCAACCCTGTGACTAAGCCTGTCCTACCACCCTTAGTGATTTCAACCCAATCATCAGAAGTAGGCCTTAGCCGTGGCAAAGGCTTAAGGCAGTTAAAGTTGATTGGTTAAACTCACTCCTACACCATAAAGAAAAAAAGGCCCTTTTCAGGGCCACCCACATTTCTCGAAAAGAAATACAATTTCAATTTGCCAATAACTCAAAAATAAACCCCACCCATTTTACCCTTATAGTACGTGTCTGTGTATGAGTGCTTGAGTGTAGCTTCTTATTTTAAAATCAAAACTCAAAGACACTTACCTTATATCATTCATGTATTCTTTTATCCATTTTTTACAATCCAATTCACAATTCACCACAGAACACTTTAAAAAGTTCGTACACTTCTTCTTTCTCATTATTTAGTCTCTCTGTTTTTTGAATTTGCCAAGACTATAAATTAGTCTATGGTGTTTAAACTTGAGTCATTTGACGTTTTGCACTCAAGATGAAAAGATCCTATTCATTCGAGAAGAAAGAAGAAGAAGAAGAAAGTAAGAGGCAGAAACGTGATCTATCGCCTCGTACCAGGGCTGAAATCTTGGCACAAATTCATGCCAGTGATTTTGAAGAGGACATGAGTGAACCAGAATCCGAACCCTCTAAACCAAGTTCACCACCCTTAGTCAACCCTGAAAAGTACTATTCCATTCGAGAGACGGAAAAGCGCTCCTCTAGAAAATTTAGAACCACTGCTTACACCTACACGGTGAAGTTTAAAGATTTCAAGTCCGACGTACCCTTGGAGAAAGCAGAAGGGTTTATCACCGAGATGTGGCATTCTTTGCTCACCGCACTCAAGCGACAATGTCAAGCCAAAGAAGACGATCGCTTGACACTATCCACAGATCACGACGGTTTGAAATCCCCTGTTTGGATCGAGTTTAGCAGACCCGCAGAACTGACCCCTTCCAAAGTCATGGACAAGATACAACACGTACAACAATCTAATGACCAGTTTGACATCACCGATGGTAACGCCACACTGAAAATGGCCCACGTCTCTCCTCCTCAAGGGACTGGACGCAAAAAGATCTTATTGGTGGACGACCTTCGCAACACCAAAAAGAGTCTCGTCCGAATTAACAACCCTCAAGACCAGATGTGTTTAGCCAGGGCCATCGTGGTGGGACGAACCTATGCCAACAAGAACGACACGGTAGAATGGAAAAGAACCTGGAACACTATTCAACAATCCGACCGAGCCAAACAACGAAATGAAGCAGAACTCCTGTTGCAACAAGCTGGCCTGTCCAAAGACACACCCTGTGGCATTCCTGAGATGCAAAAATTGCAAGATGCCCTAGCTCCACGCTATACCTTGAAAGTGCACCCTCAAGAAATGCGCGGGTCTCTGTTGTTTCGAGGCCAAGACTTAAGGACGGAAAATACATTCATGTTTATCATCACGATGACCATTTCGATACCATTACCAGTATCACCGGATTCCTGGGATACAGATATTACTGTGAGAAATGTGACTATGGTTATAATAATCGAGAGCAACAAAAGCATTGTGGATGGAAATGCCCAGGATGTTTGGCCTCTCCACCCTGTCTGAGCGAAGAACCAGTGCCTTGTTCGACTTGTCTGCGCACGTTTGTCAGCCCTACCTGTTACCAACAACATTTGAAAACACAAGGTTCACAGAAGAAATGTGCTTGTCAACTCCTGAGATTGTGCCCTACGTGTAGACAAGGCATACGTACCAACAATGCCAAGGCACACGTATGTCGAGGAAAGAAAAAATGTCACATTTGTCACCACATCGTGGACTTGGAACACCAATGCTACGTGCAAAAATACCAACCCCCACCAGAGAAAGAGGAAGGTCACAAGAAGAAAGGCAATTTCATCTTTTTCGATTTCGAATGCATGCAAGAGACTGGCATTCACATTCCTAATTTCTGCGTGGCTCATCGAGCGTGCGAGAAGTGCATTCAAGAACCTATCTTCAGTCATTGCCCTCACTGCAGCAAGATTCCCGGAGGGCGTGAAAAAATCTTTCGGGGACCAAACACGTTAACCGATTTTGCCCAATGGGTCTTAGACCCCATCGACAAGACGTGGAGCCAAGAGGACATCGAACGTTACGGAGATTGTCATCGTCATGCCACAGTGATAGCTCACAATTTCTCCGGATACGATGGACAGTTTCTTTTGAGGTACTATGCGGAACAAGGCACCGAACGTCCTAAAGTGACTTTGAACGGAGCCAAAATCATTTTCATGCAAGTGGGACAAGTACAGTTTAAAGATTCGATGAGTTACTTGGCCATGCCTTTGAGCCGAATGCCTAAAACGTTTGGAATGACAGAAATGGCTAAAGGGTACTTTCCACACTTTTTCAATACGGAAGCCAATCAACATGCTGTTCTACCCCATTTGCCTGAGGCTCACTATTACGACCCCGACAACATGCGTACCGAACAACGAGAAGCTTTCTACGCTTGGTACCAAGCTCACGCCTCGGACCCTTTCGACTTTCAGGAAGAAATGCTAAAGTATTGTCGTTTCGACGTGGACATTTTACTGCGTTGCTGTGGAAAATTTCGAGAACTGTTCATGGAACACGGAGGGGTCGATCCTTTGAAAGAAGCTTGCACCATTGCCAAAGCGTGTTCCTTAGTGTACCGCCAACGATTCATGCCTGAAAACACCGTGGCTGTCATCAGTCCTCAAACGACCCACTATGTCAAGCGTCAATACTCGGTCAAAGCCCTACGTTGGTTACATTACTTGTGCGACAAGGAAGACAAATGGATTCAGCATGCCAACAACAGAGGAGGCAAAAAGACCATCGGAACGTGTTCGGTAGATGGCTGGGACTTAGAAAACCCCAAGATCGTGTACGAGTTTAACGGTTGCTTATTTCACGGATGTCCCGTCTGCTACCCTGACCGTGACACTAAAAATCAGGACACTTGTCAGCGACGCCTAAAGCTAGAACAGCAAGGATACCAAGTGGTGGAAATGTGGGAACACGAGTACGATCACCGTTTGAAAACCGATCCCGAGTTTAAAGGCCTCGTGGAAAGTTACCAGTTCATGGACCCGCTGAACCCGATGGATAGTTTGTACGGAGGAAGGACCAATGCCACCTGTTTGCTGTACCAAGCCGACGAAGAGAAAGGAGAAGAAATCAAATACTTGGACGTGTGTTCGCTGTATCCCTACGTGTGCAAATATTGTCGCTTTCCTGTAGGGCACCCGCAATTGTTCACGGAACACATCGACCTGAAAAACATTCGACAATACGAAGGCTTGATCAAGTGTAAAGTTTTGCCTCCCACGAACCTATACCATCCCGTCTTACCTCACCATTGTCAAGGCAAACTGATGTTTCCCTTGTGCCGTACTTGTGCCGAAACATGCAACCAGGACCAACCTTGCCATCACAGCCAGGAAGAACGTGCCTTGACGGGAACCTGGGTCAGCGTGGAATTGTTCAAAGCTCTGGACATGGGATACCAACTGTTAGAAGTGTACGAAATTTGCCACTTTCCCAAGACACAACAGTACCACAAGGGTGATCCCAGTCAGAAAGGCATTTTCGCCGACTACGTGGATGCCTTTTTGAAACTGAAACAAGAAGCCAGCGGCTATCCTTCCTGGTGTCACACTCCCGAAGACCAAATACAATTCAAAGAGAAATACTACGCACAAGAAGGCATCTCTTTAGACCACATCGAAGAAAACGAAGGCAGGCGATCATTTGCCAAAGTGATGTTAAATTGCTTGTGTGGTAAAATGGCACAACGACCGTGTTTACCCAAGACGGAATATTTGACAGAACCTTCCCGCTACTTCCAGATGATTCACGACAAAACCAAATACATGAAACACGTGGACGTCGTTCGAGAGGATTTGATCTTGGTCAATTACGAAGAAGATCTGGACTTTGTACAAGACGACCCTTTTGAAAATGTCATCATTGCGGCTTACGTGACAGCTCATGCTCGCTTAAAATTGTACGAAGCTTTAGAACTGTTAGAAGAACGCGTCCTGTACTTTGACACGGACAGTTGCATTTACATCCATCACCCGATTCAACATCACCCTGACATCGAAGGAGACCGTTTAGGAGCCTGGACAGACGAGCATCCCGACGACAAGATTCTAAGTTTCGTCAGTGGTGGTCCCAAAAATTACGGCTACGAATACCGGGACAAACAAGGAGAAGTGCACACGACGTGCAAAGTGAAAGGACTGACTCTGAATCATCGTACCAGTCGAGTGGACAACTTTGGGGTATTGAAAGAAGCCTTGCAATCGGGAGAGGATGGAAACTTTAAAGTGACCACCTATCAACCGAACAAGATTGTACGTTTACCCACTCACCACATCGTCAGTCGACCCTTGGAAAAAGTCTATCAAATTGTACGGTCACGTCGGTATTGGTCTGTATATAAAAAGGAACCCTAGGCAAGATCGATAGTTCATTGTTCATTGAAGTAACTTACCATGTCGTTGACGAAGAAGAAACCAGATTGGTTAGGAGTCAAATGTTGGACATCACCGAGACCAGGGTTTTGAGGCTTGGACACAAGAGGTGGCCTAGTATGCACGAGAGTTATTCAAGGAAAAAAGTTACTTTTCAACCTGTGTTAGTGACGGTGCCAGAAGAACCCGTCACCCAGGACAAGACTGTCGTGGACAGGCCTGAAAGACCCTTTCGGGAGGACACTTGTGTGACCTTACCCCTACTATAGAACTGGTTAGAACTTTACCCAAAACATGTTGTACAGACACTTGTGTTTATTCCACGTTCATGGTTATCATGTGCCTTTTATTCTTGTACTTAAGCCTTTGGCTTTTATGTATTTTTTGTCTTTCGTATTCATGTTTGAAAAAAACATTCAATAAACGTGTTCTGAAAAAGTATATAAACTCTTGTCTTGTTTGTTTTTCGTGTCACAAGTGACATTTCTCACACCATGGCTACCTCTGCTGTCTCTGCTCCCTCTTCCTCTACTGTCAAAGTCATCGACGAACACTTAGATCGTGCCAGTTGGGAGGCTTTGTATCTTCGCCATCCCTTTAACATGCTCATTGCTGGACCTAGCGGTTCAGGCAAAACCGAATTCGTCAAACGTTTGATCGAACATAAACATCATTTGATCGATCGACCCCCTCAACGAATCGTGTGGTGTTACAAAGAGTGGCAATCGGCGTACAGCCTCTTGTGAGAAAGTCAAGGCGATTCCATCGTGTTTGTGGAAGGCATTCCTAAAGAAGACGACGGCATCGTCTCTGACTCCCGTCTAACCCATTTGGTCATTTTTGACGACATGTTAGGAGAAGACGAAGAAGAAATTAAACTGTGGTTCACGCGCAAAGGGCATCACCGTAATGCCAGTGTCGTTTACATCACCCAAAATTTGTTTCAACAAAGTAAAGCCCATCGCACCATCAGTCTCAATGCGCATTACGTGGTCTTGTTTAAAAGCCCTCGAGATAAATCGCAAGTGCAAGTCTTAGCCAAACAGTTAGGAACGCCTTGGCTGACTCAGGCGTACGACGATGCCACTCAAACTCCACACGCCTATTTACTCGTCGATTTGAAACCTACGACCCCCGAGGATTTGCGATTTCGTACCCACGTGTTTCACCACTGGTGCCAGGACGGAGGGCCTGTCCTGTACACGTCTCCGTCCTCGACTTCATTTCACTCCCCATAAAAAAATCTATAAAAACCTCAGACCCTTTTTCGTCTGTCTCACTCCAGTGCGAACATGACGTCCCTTCAGCCGCATCTTCCCGTCGAATTGATTCGTGCCTTGTATGGCATCAGTCGAGAAAAAGATCCACAAACACGAGCTCGTGTCTTAGAAGCTAGTCTCAAAGAAGTCTTACGATGGTTCAAGGTGACGGCACGTCAATTACTCCAAGGAATCTTTCAGATTCCTCATCAAACCAAACGCTTTTTCGATCGAAACAAAGTCCAACTGGCCGATCCCCGCATCGACACTCAAACCAAAAAACAAATCATTTTGAAACCTGGAGGGAGCGGTACTCTAGGAGGGGTCATCATTCGCTCACTCTTAAGATGGGATCCTAATGCCCCCAAAGTTATACCCAAGACAAAAGTCCAACGAAACACCAAGAAGAAAAAGACCAGGTCCCCAAGGAGAACTTCTCCAGTGGCAGGACCCTCCTCTGACCAGACACCACCACCCCGGAAAAAGAAAAGAAGCCCCCAGAAAAAGAAAAGTCCACAGAAAACTAGTCGCAAGAGAGGCTCTTCGGCCAGGACGCAACCTTACACTCGCAAACCACGACCTGCCACGGCGGTGACTGCGTCTCCGGCAGCCTCACGTTTGTCCACTTCTCCGTTAATGACACCCAGAACTGAAGAGTACTTGGAGACGTTGATCACACCAAGAACTTCTCCGTTGATGACCCCCAAAAGAACTTCCCCAGTGGCAGGACCTTCCAATTTAGTGGCAGTGGCTGCTGCTCACAAAGTACCTTCTCCCAAAATCAAAGTTCAAGAAAGATCGGGCATGTTACAAAGTTTACTGGATTTGTCCAAGCAAGAACTGGCTCGATTTAGTCCGTTACGTACCCCTGCACGACGTGTCATGCCTGTCCTCAAACTAATACGACGTCAAGACAGTCAGTGGCGACGCGTTCCAGTATAAAAAAGGCCTGTGACCAAGTCGGGTATCAGTGTTTTTTGGTGCTCTTGAAGACTCAAAGATGTCACCCTCCAGAAAACCCCAAGGAAAGAAAAGGAAAGGACCGCCACCACGTTTAGCCAAACATGGGGACATGTTATCTGTCCTGTCCAAAGCTTCTCCACCCCTACGAAAAAAACTCATTCAAACAGCATCCAAAGAGGTCATCGATACCGTGTGCGAATGTTGTTTGAACGTTTTGAAAGGCACGATCCCTTTGTCCAAACACCAGAAACAATGCTTAGGCAAACATCGTCACGTTCTTCGCCAAATGGTTCAAAAGAAAATTCCCATTCGTCAAAAAAAGAAGATGTTAGTGCAACGTGGAGGTATTTTACCTCTCTTGTTAGGCCCCATACTGAAAGGAGTCTTGGGAACCATGTTGGAAGGACTGGTGGGAGCAAGATAAAAAGGCCCTCGGAAGTTCCAAGATCTCAGAATCGACCCCTGACAACCCCATGGAAGGACGAAAACTAGCTTTAGTGCCTTACAAACGATGGATGGAATACCATCGGTGGCAAGAACCACACACCCCGCATTTACCTCCCAATCTCCATTTGAGCGAGATGTCCCAGTTACAACACGAATTGCAGTCCTTGATGGATCGCCAAGATTTGTCCGACACAGAAAAATCGCAAAAGTGCGGTCAACTCTTGCAACGACTGCAACTCTTTCACCAGAAAGCTTTAGACGAAACAGCTCTACCCACTCTGAAAGATTTTAAGACCTTGATGAAAAGTCCAGCACCATCACCAGTACCAGTACCAGTACCACCAGTACCCGTGACCAAGACAGAAAAAGGAGAAGAAGAGGAAGGGGTTCAAACTCCACCAGAAAAAGTACGCAAGTTAACAACACCACCTACCTCCAGAATTGGATGGATTAAAAAGATGATGGCCACCCCTTCTTCCTCACAAGAGAAAAAGAAAGTGAAGACAGAAGTGAAGACAGAAGTGAAACAAGAACCGATATCCCCCGCTCAGACATCCTTCTCCTCTTCGACACCTATTGCTGGCCGCACACGCAAAGCATTGCAATCCAAGAAAATACCAAAAGAGAAAAAGAGTAGCATCCTCCAAGAGTGGGTGTCTTATTAACACACCAACCAACACAAAAAAAAATGGAAAAAGTCTTAGACAGCATTTACTACGATCCCTCGCATCCTGCAGGTTACGCAGGAGTTCAAAAATTGTATCGTGCTGCCAAAACGCGACTGAAAAGTCTCCGTTTACCTCAAGTGCAACGATGGTTACAAGAACAAGCTACCTACACTTTACACAAACCCATTCGACGCAAGTTTGCCAGAAGTCGCACCCGAGTGGAAGGCATCGATCATCAATGGCAAGCCGATTTAGCCGATGTCTCTCATGTGGCCAGCTACAATCGTGGCTACAAATATTTGTTTTGTGTCATCGACGTCTTTTCCAAATTTGCCTGGGTCGTACCCTTGACTTCCAAATCGAGCAGCGAGTTAGTGCGAGCCCTGCAACGAGTGTTGAAACAAAGTGGTCGTCACCCTCTTCGATTACAAACGGACAAAGGCACCGAATTTCTGAAGCAAGCTTTCCAAAAAGAATTAAAGAAACGTGACATTCATTTTTTTACCACCGAGAATCCCGAAACCAAAGCCAGCATCGTGGAACGTTTTCAACGCACTTTGAAAGAACACATGTGGAAATATTTTACGCATCACCACACTCTGAAGTACATCGACATCTTACCGCACCTGGTGCAAGCGTACAACCAATCTTACCATCGAAGCATCGGACGTGCCCCGCAAGACGTGACTCCCGACAACGAAGTGCTGGTGTTTGAGCGTCTGTTTGGTACGTCCCCGACGAGGGCTGTCCCCGAGAAAAGTGGAATGTTGGCCGTAGGAGATTGGGTGAGCATTGGCAAAACCAAACGCACTTTCGACAAAGGTTACTTACCTAACTGGACGACTGAATTGTTTCGCGTCACTGGACGAGTACATGGCCGTCATCCTGCCGTCTATAAATTGGAAGACATGAACGGAGAAGTGCTCAAAGGAACGTTTCATTTGCCCGAGTTACAACGTGTCACCAAAAAAGAAGACGACGTGTACGACATCGAAAGCATTCTCGAACGCAGAACCCGTAAAGTGGGCAAACGACGTGTCAAAGAAGTCAAAGTACGTTGGAAAGGATATCCACCCAGTTTTTTTATTCTTGGATCGACGCTTCGCAAGTCATCGACTATAAAAAGAAGTGACCATCATGCCCTTTCACACAGCAGACGCAGCTACGTCGACCACTCCTCCTTCACCCAGTTCTTCTGTGCAACATTTACAAAAACAACCCTTGTGGGTGTGGTGTGGAGAACGTGTGCCTAAAACGCAAATCGTCTTTTTCTGCCAAATCTTCGTGGTGTATTGTGTCATCGGGGCAGCCATCGCCAATTTGAGTTTGCAACAAGGAGACAAACAATTGTGGACCATTTTATTGAGCAGTTGCATCGGTTACCTGCTTCCTAATCCCTTCCTGAAATTCACCTCGAACGGGAACCAAGGGAACCTTGTGTCCAGTGCCAGTGCCAGTCACCACTCCAACCACAACCAGAACCCCATTTTGGGCGGAGACACGCCTCTGACGTCCACTAACCCCTCGGACAGCCACAGAACTCTGGAATTATGAGTCACCAAAACCAATTTTACTTAACCTTACCCAGTGACAGTTCCATGGAGGTGTTTCCCAAGAACACGTTGTGCTGTTACACGGCCAAATTACCTCAAGCCATCCCCTTAGATCACGAAGCCCATTGGGAAGTGGCTTTAGTAGAAATGATTCACCCGACCCAAGTCCTCAATGTCCTTCCCAATCAAAAGTTTTTTGATGCGGAAGTTCATGACGAACAATTGCAACAGTGGATGGATAGCAATGTCAAATATGACAAGAAAACCCGTACACAAAAGTACACCACCTATCACTTGTTCATTTCCCCAGGCTATTATTTTAGTGGTCAACATTTGGTCAGCACCATAGCCTCCAGGTTTAATGTCGTGTTTCTGAAAGCTTTGGAGCATGTTAACAAAAGTGTCACCATGGAGTACCACAAAACAGCTCGTCGCTTCTTGATGAAATTTGAACGGAGTAAAATCCTGTCCATTTTATTTTGTCCTGAATTGTATGACATGTTGGGCGGAGACATGAACCTGAGAATGAGCATGATGAAGAAAAGCAAATTACCCATCGTTTACGACAACGAGTCGTTTAGCAAGTTATTTCGTGCCCCGGTAGAACTGAACCAAGGACTGAATTTGATGTTCGTGTATTCCGATGTGGTGGAGTACAACGTGGTGGGACACACCTCCGTACCGTTACTGCGTGTCATTCCTTTCAAAGTGGATTCTGCCACGAACACTGACGAGGAAGGTGGAAACACTTACCACGTCCACCGCGAATTTGTCCATCCTCACTATTTGCCTGTCAGTAAGTCGTATTTGGACACGGTCAACATTGCTATAAAAGGAGATCTGGGACAAAATATTCCATTTACCAAAGGAAAAGTCACGGTGAAACTCCATTTTCGAAAACGGTTCTCTCACGACTCTTAAGTCATGTATCCAGTGTACCGAGGGGTTGCTCGACAGCGAGGACACGGTTTAGGAGATATGGTAAAATCGGCCTTTCGTTCGGTGGCCCCGCTGTTGAAACCGATGGTGACACGCGGATTGCACGCCTTGAAAGATGCGGCACTGACGCAAGGCAAAGAATTTCTCCAAAATGTCATCATCGACAAACAAAACCCTAAAGAAGCCTTCATGAGGGCAGGCAAAAATGTCTTGCTGCAAACGGGCAAAGACATTTTGGGTCACCGAGAAACACCTATAAATGCACTGCACGCTACCGAGTCAGGCATTCAGCAAGGACAAGGCAGAAAGAGACGAAGAAAACACCCTTTCACCAGACTTCAAGCTAGAAAGGCCAAGAAAAGAAGAACCGTTCGAGACTAAGACGTTTTCGATTATTGAGAAAAGAGACAAAAAAAATGATGCACCGAGAATCTTGCGCTTGTTCCAAGACGGAACTGGATCTGTTTGCCATGCCCCCTACCATGATGACGATGCAAGAATCCCAGTAGGTGGAATTTCACCCCGTCTCCTCATTGACCGATTCCGCTCCCATCGAGTTTGAAATCAAAGGACAGCCCGAAGATTACATCGATCTGAATAGCAGTTACTTGTACCTGAAAGTCAAAATTCTAGATAAGACTGGAGGTGCTATAGACGATGAAGCAGTAGCTCCCGTCAACAATTTCATGCATTCCTTGTTCAGTGGAGTGGACTTGTACTTGAATAACAAACTGGTCAGTAGCAGCATGGATACTTACCCTTATCGTGCCTACCTGGAAAATCTCTTGACGTACGGAATAGATGCCAAGAACACTCATCTCAATGCCTGTGTGGTATGGGAAGCTGACGAACCTACCAAGTTTGAAATATTGGAAACTGATGAAAAGAAAGACAACAATGATGGATTTCTAGAACGAAGAAAGAGAATCACGGGAGCCGACACAAGTTTAGAACTGATGGATCGTTTGCATTTGGACATGTGGTTGCAAGAAAAGTATTTGCTGAACGGGGTGGATGTCCGCCTGAGACTGACTCGTAGCAGTGCCGCTTTCCATTTGATGGCTGATAGTGACGGTTACAAAACCAAAATCCTAGAAGCCAGACTCTACGTACGCCGTGTGGAAGTGTTACCTAAAGTGGGAAACGACATCAGTCAGACGTTGAGCAGAACGACTGCCAAGTATCCCATACGACGCGTGGAAGTGAAAACCTTCACCATTCCCAAGGGACAGCGATCCATGATCGAAGATCATCTGTTCCAAGGACAGTTACCCAAACGTTTGATCGTTGGTATCGTCGAGAATACAGCCTTCAACGGAGCTGCCGAAAAAAATCCTTTCTACTTTCAACACTTTGGCGTGTCCAAAATCGAAGTCAGTCGCGATGGCAAGACCTTGTGTACCCGACCTTTCGAACCTGACTTTACCAAGAAGAATTACTTGAGATCGTACTTGTCCCTGTACGAAGCCACCGGACAGTTAGGAACCAATACCAGTCACGGTATTACGTACGAGGATTATGCAGGAGGCTACGCTTTGTGGGCTTTCGATTTCACTCCAGACCAAGGCAGCGACGAGGGACATTTCCACCCTATAAAATCCGGCCAGATTCGTGTGGAAATTCAGTTTAAAGACCGAGACCCTGATGAAACGGTGAACGTCATCCTGTATGCAGAATTCGATAATACCATAGAAATCAACAGTTTGAGAGAAGTCATCCTAGATTACTAGAAACCATGGAAGACTGTCATCCCTCTTTACCTAGTGGAGAAACTTTTAGTGTTGGATTATTGTTAAAAAATGTTAGAGTTGTTGTTGTTTAGTGTTAAGTGATTTTTGAATAAAAAATGTTGTGTTTTGAAAAAATTGTTTGATGTTATATTGTTGGATTATTGTTAAAAATGTTAGAGTTGTTGTTTAGTGTTAAGTGATTTTTGAATAAAAAATGTTGTGTTTTGAAAAAAAATGCCTTTGTCTTTTGTTTAGCTATAAGAATGTTGGATTGATGCTCTTTCATTTCTTACTATCCCTCCCATAACACTCACTGAACGTTGCGGCTCGAAACCCGTGTGGGGGATGTTTTCCTTCACGTCCGCGCTTTGACTTTAAGAACCGGGGTTGTTTCCAGTCTAACCATCCATTGTCGACTCATCCTCCTAAGAAGATGTGCTCCAAACTAGCTAAGCTCAACGAAGCCTACGTGAATTTGCATAGGGTCAGACACAGTCTGATACAGAAGCCAGAAGAAATAGAGAATGTGAGAATGTTAAAAATCACTGAAGACCTGATAGAAGAGCTGTTCAGAGAAGAAATGAACAGGGAAAAAGAAGAATGGACAGAGAAGTACAGACTTCAGAGACAGCAGCAACAACAACAACAAGAGCAGCAGCAGCAACCTGAAGCTGACCGAGGCTTTGTCGATTGTCGTATCGACACCAAAGAGTTCTTCTTCTCTTTCCGAAGAAGCAGACCTATCGCCAGAAAGTCTATCCTCAGAGGACATCGCATTCTTAGAAACTAAAAAGAATGCCATAGCAAACAAAAAAAAAAAAACAGCCCATTTCAGGGCTACCCAAATACTCTAGAAAAGAAATAACGATCGATTTGCCAATGTGTGTAGGTAGAGTAGTGTGAAAATAAACACTAACTCTTTTTAAAAAATGTGAGGGTATGTGTTTGTGAGTTTGTGTGTTTGTAAGTGATCAAGTACGTTGGTGTGGATAGTAGATTAAAATGATGTCTTTATTTGGTGTTTGAGGTGTAGATTTAGGGGTTAGATTGGATTGCTTTGAGTATGTGGATAGTCAATCGAAGTGATTTATAAAAAATTTTAAAATAGTGATGGGTAGAATAAAAAAGTGAGTGAGTGTTTCTTTTAGGTCCGCGCGTTGTTGTTTTTTGGTTATGATCTAGGTAAGATCAATTTTATGTTTTTAGGGGGATGTTTTCCATCACGTCCGCGCTTTCACTATAAATTGAAACTCGCTGGGCAGTCTAGCTACCCTTGTTGATTGATCAACACAAGAATGAATAGCAGAATAAGCAAACTTCTTGAACTCCAGATACATCTGGAATATGTCAGGCGCCTGTTAAATGAACTGGCCGCGGAGGCTATAGTAGAAGAGGAAAGAATGAAGAACGAAGAGGAGGAGAGAAGACAGAGGGAAGAGGAGGAAAAGAAACTAGAAGAGAGGATGTCGTACAATATTCCCGAGACAGAGGATTGGGGTGTTGAAGCGAATCATCCTCCCTCTGCGCTCCCCAGAAGAAAGGTGAAAGGAGACTGGGGAAGAAGATGCGTGTGTGGCGCCAGGCCAGGAAGGTGCAACCATTAGATAGGTGCATCTGGAGTTCAAAAAAACAGCCCTTTTAAGGGCTACCCAATACTCTAGAAAAGAAATAACTATCGATTTGCCAATGTGTAGGTAGAGTAGTGTGAATATAAACACTAACTCTTTTTTAAGTTAGTGTGAGGGTATGTGTTTGTGTGTTGGTGCTTGTAAGAGCTAAGGTATGTTTGTGTGAATAGTAGATTATGGGTTTCTTTATTATTTCTTAGCGTAGGTGGAGAGTATAGTTAGGGTTCTGTAAGCGCTCACGTACGATAGTGTGGATAGTAGATTATGGATTTTGTTTCTTGTTTCTTAGCGTATGTGAAGAGTATAGTTAGGGTTCTGTAAGCGCTCACGTACGATTGTGTGGATATTAGATTATGGATTTGTTTATTGTTTCTTAGCGTATGTGAAGAGTATAGTTAGGGTTCTGTAAACGCTCACGTACGATTGTGTGGATATTAGATTATGGATTTGTTTATTGTTTTTAGCGTATGTGGAGAGTATAGTTTGGGTTTTGTAACCGCTCACGTACGATTGTGTGGATAGTAGATTAGGGATTTTGTTTATTGTTTCTTAGCGTATGTGTTTGTGTATTTGTGTTTGTGTGTTTGTGTTTGTACCCGCTCACGTACGATTGTGTGGATAGTAGATTATGGATTTTGTTTATTGTTTCTTAGCGTATGTGGAGAGTATAGTTAGGGTTTTGTAAGCGCTCACGTAAGATTGTGTGGATAGTAGATTATGGATTTTGTTTTAATGATTTGCGTGTGTAAATAGTAGATTTGGGGTTTGTTTATTGTTGCTTCACTTATGTGGATAGTATATTATATGAAATGAGAAAAGTAGGGATGTTTTCTTTCACGTCTGCACGATGTTAGGTCATGATCTAGGTAATATCAATTTTATGTTTTAGGGGGATGTTTTTCTTCACGTCCGCGCTTTTCGTACAAGAACCCACAGTATTCGTCGTTCAAACCATTCTACGGAATAAGATACAAGGAAGATGGTACCTGTAACAGAATTGTTTAACCAGTTGAAAGACATTTGGTACTGGATGGTGGATGGAGCTTATGCAGTGGAAAGGATTGAACGAGAAGGGAAGTATGAAGTAACCAGGGAGTTTGTAAGAAGGCAAGTGACAAACCTAAAATTAGCCATGGATCTGGTGGCAGAGATGATATAAGAAGAAGTAAAAAGACTAAGAGGCTTTACAGATCCAGAGTATGTAAAGATTGGTCACTTAAAGGAAGCCATGGATAATGTGATAGAAGTCAGGTGCTTTTTGGAAGACGTAATGGAATGGACAGAGTGGTCCTTTGTCAAAAAAGGCCTAGACCAGCTTAAGAAATCGGAACAACTTATGAGAAAAGTAATGGACGAAGAAGTGAAAAAGATCAAAGACAAGTGGAATAAAGAACGAAAAGAGAAAGAAAACTTAAAGAAAAAAGAGGCCTTTGACAAACTCAACAACAATTGGATCAAGATACAAGAGAAGTTCAGGGCTATGGGTCACCCAGACTGGTTACCAGAAAAAGAAAAAAGGAAGAACAAAGGAATTTTGGGAAAGATTAGGTGGTGGATGAGAAAATGGAGGAAATAGAAGAAGAAGCAGAAGAAAGCCAAAGGCCCTTTTCAGGGCCAGCCATATTTCTCGAAAAGAGATAGCCTTTCCATTGCCTACCCCTTTTTTTAAATTTAAATTTAAATTTAAATTTTAAAAAAAAAAATCCCATATTCAATTCCCCTTGTCCCTAGACAAACCCAAACTCTATACCCATGTTAATTTCCCCTTGTCGCTAGACAGACCCACACTATAGTTCCATGTTAAATTCCCCTTGTCGCTAGAGTTACCCACGATTTTTCTCCATGTTAATTTCCCTTGACGCTAATCTGACCCACGATTTTTCTCCATGTTAATTTTCCCTTGACGCTAGAGTTGCCCAAGGGGTCTTGTAACGCTAATTCCCCTTGACGGTAAAGTGGTCCACCTTACTACTTATATGATTTAAAGGTTAATTTGTAAACTTAATAGTACATTTCAAGCTTCTGTCCACGAGTGAAGACTAAATTTTAAGATAATCGTTGTAAACATGTTTGCTTGGATTTGAGTTAAGAACATCGGTTTCCCATTCACATCGAAGGCCTACCTGATGTTTGTCAGATGATTGGCTCAATTTTAAATAAACAGACATTTATTTGTTTACGAATTGGGGTAATTATCCATTAAGATGACGAAGCATTTCCAGAATATGGTTATTGTATTAAATTTAAGTTATTCATTGGAATTATGTAGTGCTCATTGACTTTAAGACTAAACCAATGTTAATGTATTATTGTGATTTCATTCGAGAACATTCTGGATTATATCGGTGTGATAGATTAACAATGTGTACACATTAGCACATTCAAGGATACTGACATATCCATCTTATAAAGGTTGAATATAATACGTAACACCACTGGAATTCATTTAGAGCACACTATACTTCTGGACTTCTGATAAAACTTTTCGGTCGATTCATGAGCCCCTAAAGTTCCTTTTAAACGTTCACTTTATATTCTAGGGACATAATTTTTGTTATATATATATATACTTACATACTGTATAGCTATATATATATATATATATATATATATATATATATATATATATATATATATATATATATATATATATATATATATATATATACTTACATACTGTATTGTGACATACTAGCAGAAACGCCATTATTTTCATCATTATTTCATAAAACCAAAAGCGGTTTGCTTCAGGCGTTGTGGTCATACGATTGCTAAATTGTGGTATTTTAATTGCGGATGCGTTCTATACATAGCTCGACTGTCAGGACGCTCAGTGAAAGTGTGTTAATAGAATGTTCACATGTTTTTTTTTTACGATACATCGACTTTGTAACATAGAGTTTTACCTGTAGGACCAAAGCCCCTTTCCAGAGATGTTTGTGCATATTTGAATTTCAGTTATTATGTTTTTTTTATTTTTTTATTGTGTGTTGGCTTTTGTCCATGATCATTTGCAATGAATATTGAATTTGTTTTGTGTGACTTAACCTTTATGCATAATTTAGAATAGGAGCTTGGGAATACCTGATTAATGGCATTTTTTATTTCACATTGTTTTAATTTATTCATTTGAATTATTGTGCTCAATACTTTTGGACTAAATTGAAAGTTTGGTATCATTGTGAATTCATGTAAAGATTATTTGGATACATCATTACGGTGCCAAGAAACACGTACATCAGCACACTCAACGTTAGAATTAATTCGGAATACTGTAACGTGTTGGATAGAACTTGTTGCACTACATGTGATTTAATCACAATCACAGTCTCTTTTACATTTTTAAAAAATAATGTGACACTTTTTAAATTATTTGTTGAATTTTACTGAAATTGTTGTTTATGTTACCTTTCTATTACTCATTTCAAAACTAGTTTGGCTTTATTATAACGATCGTATGCGCAATACAATCGAACAATAACATATAATAAAATGCCGAGGGTGGTGAAGGTTCATCGTCAATTAGCAGCAGAATTAATTTCCTGATTACCAAACGACTGACTAAATGTATCAATAACTATAGGCATTTCATTGATAATTTTAAGAATTGAAATACAATATTGTGTCCTATTTCAGATGCTAAATAAAATGACGTGTTTATAATTTTATGATATATGTGTCAAAAGCATCAAAATTATTAATGAGCAGGTTACAGGTTTGTTTTCTTTCCCGGTGTATAAAACTATTTTCTCGATAATTATATTTTTTATAACTTTTTTCTCAGCACAATCAAACTGATAAGCAAATGATCTAAGTAAGAAACATTTTCAATTTAAGGTAATTAAACGTAACCACCTTATAGAACAATACTTTGATATCTCATTGTCAATTTGACATAATTAAAGATAGATATTGTATACAATAATTTTAATATGTTCATGAAGATGATGCGCATTCAGTCATCTTGAATCAGTCATGCATTTGGTGTCATTAGTATAAGTGCCACATATTTGGGGTTGTTTTTATTTCGCAAAAGATTATAGATGTTTCATGCATAATCCACCTTCTATCTTATTCATAAATGTTGTTCAACTATCGTTATTCCACATTAATTTTAAAACTTTCTTTTTAATTCTCTTATAACACGTCTTCTTGGATTTGGTAACGTTGTCAATTTAGATAAGGCCATTGATTTTTTTAACAACAATTTTCAAATGTAATTTTATTTTTCCTCGGTTTCATTCTCCTAACAGCTTTTGTACATCTTGAATTTTGTTTTCAAAATTCATATCTACAATATCCTCTCCATTTACAGATAATTTAACTCTTCATAAGGAGAAATTTGAAATCGAATTAAATTCTACATATGTACACATCTTTGTCCCTGAACTCTTTATTGTCCCTTTTTCCAACTTTTATTATCTTGATATTCATCATTAGTCCCGACATTGATGGAAATGCATCTAAAGTTTATACAGAGGCATATAAAGAATTATCCGATCCATCATAAGAATGTTGAGCCAGTTTATTTTTATATCCATTGATGAATATGCTTTTAATAATATTCTTGTTCCTAACCATGATTGCTAAAAGGTCTGCAACTAATTTATAACAATATATTGTTTGAATTGATAATATTATCATATATTTTGATATGCTATCCACACATTATTTATTGCAAACTATTTAGTTTTCCTATTCAATAGTTTCTCTCTTCCTTCCCTCTTCAAGTTCATATTCCTCTTGCTTGTCTTCCGGATTAAATAATTTACTACGATATATATATATATATATATATATATATATATATATATATATATATATATATATATATATATATATATATATATATTACATGCATGTAGTATTTATCTATGTACATTAAAAATAATGGTTATTTTATTTCTCCTATGAAATTAATTCAGCTCAATGTAATGATTTCATGCACACATTTTAGATTTTCTATATATCTTTCATACATTTGTATGCGGTACAGTATACAGACATTTGAACTCAATTACCATTAGGTATACTTAAAGCTGTCATATCCGATATAGTATACCACACCTTAGAACTGCAAAGTCATTGTATAACATTTATCTGAAGAAAATGATCTGGCAGCCATATAGTTCGTTTAGCACTTGTATACGGGCAGCATTTATTTCTAAGATAGCACAAACTTGATACGTTATCTTTCCTTCCAACGTAAAGACATGTTCTTGCTTTTATTCAAATCACATGTCCTCCAGTGATTGAGTTCTTGATACCAACTGGGAATTTGTGAAATATGCATGCCATATACAAATTCGGATTTATTATACCTGTAGCATGTTAGTTACATTTCTAACACATTCGGACTCTACATTATTTCAGGATAGAATCGTGTGTCTTTGACAATCTCTTCCTTTATAATTGTAACTCATTTGTTAGGTTCCTGTCATGCATTTATTTGAATAGAAAGTATATCAACATAAGTTAAATAGTATATTACTAGGTCATGGTTTGGTCAGTTTCGACAGTAAATAGGCCCATGTTTCATTATATGACATTCTAAACATATAAATACTAGTGTGTGTGTGTGCATGCGTGCGTGCGTGCGTGTGTGTGTGTGTGATTATGTTTTGTAATATATCTTTAACAATTGTTCAATCATATCGCTACGATGTCTGCAGTGTGGCATTTTATAGTGATGCCTGGTACTGGGTCATCATGCCGCATACATGAAACATGACATCCCACCCAGTCACATTATCCTGACACCAGGCTGACGAGTCCTAACACTGACTTCATAATGCAGGGCGCCAAGCGAGGCAGCTGTTAGTACCATTTTTGTAAGTCTTTGGTATGACTCTACCCACGAATCCCCGCTTCCGAGGCGGACGTTCTAACCACTAGGCCACCGGAGCGGCCTGTAACTACTAGAGTGCAAGATTGAAGAATCATGCTTGGTAAAGAAATGTTAAAGAATTGCAAATTGAGTAATTTACAAAGCTTCATTTGAGCTGTATTTAACGTATATATCAATCGCTAGTAAATAAATAGCTAAGGAGGGAGTACCTTTTTTTTTTAGTGAGTGTCACACCTATGTCTATAATAATACGGTATGGCATATATACCAATACACATACATACCCATATTTTGAATGAGTGAAAGGTCATAATATTGTCATTTAAGAATCAAAATAGTATTAACGGTTAAAGACACCAGTATAATGGTCATATCAGTAAGGAGTGCTGACGTCATTTATTGTTGTTTTACACTTTCTTGACGATCGGAAAAACACGTCATTATTCCATATTCAAAAATATAAAAGGAATTACGACTTCCCCGATATAATATATAAATTATTATGTTTTCAAGGTAAAACAAGTGCTTACATATGTTGTATTGAACGAGATAAATAAGTCGCAATGGGGGGAGGGCGACCGAGTGATCTTAAACGCTCTTCGTTATGGAAACTGCCATCTCACCTCTGTCTCCGTAGGTTCGAGTCTCGGATTCAGCCAATGTTGGGTATGTGAGAAAGCTTGCCAGTAGCTTCTCATGGGTCGGTCGTAATTTCCGGGGTTTTCCGGGGTTCTTTTTCCACCGATACCATTAATATCGTGCTGAAAAATGGTGTTACCTCCTACAACAACAATAAGCCGCAATGATCATAAATAAATTAAATATTTAAATGATATCACAATGGTTATGAATAATTCTCCTATTGAACGCTCCGGTGGCCTAGTGGTTAGAGCGTCCGCCTCGGAAGCGGGAGGTCGTGGGTTCGCACCCCGACCGAGTTATAACAAAGACTTAAAACTTACTAATAATAATAATAATAATGAGGACTTTTGTATAGCGCATAATCTTTAGAAGATCTAAGCGCATTACAACATTAGACAACACCTATAAGATACAAAACATATATAATGATATTATTACAAACACAAACATCATGAAATTAGAAAACATAGGAAAAAACAATTGCCTCGCTAGACGCACATCATTAAGAGGTTAGTGTCAGGGCTGGTCGGTCTTGTGTCAGAATAATGTGTCTGGATGGGACATCATGCTACATGTAAATCTTGCTAGACATCACTATAAACTGCCACACTGCAGACATCGTAGCGATATGGCTGAAACATTGTCAAAGCTACGTTATAAATCTTAATCGCTCTCTCTCCCCCACCACCCACCCAACCCACACTAATCCTCGTAAAATAAAGACCAAATTTACAAACACGTCAAAACTTCAAATAATCAATTTTTGACTATATGTTTAATGATATTTGTTCATTGCTTCAAAACTATATTATGTTGTTGTTGACCATCTACCGGCATTATTACTTTCATACTGTTCTGCATTAGTGGCGAAATACATGCGGAAACATTAATTGCTGTTTTCATAGTTACACGGCGTAACTGTGCAAAAAGCACAATGCGTGCGGTGTGTTAAGACCAAAAATAAAGTGTACGTTTGAATGAGATTTCATAATGTTAACTATGAGTAATGTAATAATTTGTTAGACATGGAGTCATTCTATCTTTCCGTGTCAATTATAGCGTTTGTCTTCTTATTTTGTGAATAGTTTAAGATACAATATATATGTATATATATATATATATATATATATATATATATATATATATATATATATATATATATATATATATATACTGTACTAAATAATTACTCTGTTTAACTCGATGAACAGCAACAAAATGCTCAAATGAAAGATGGCTTGTCATTTAAATCAAACTGAGGCCTCAGTACATCCATATGCTACTCGTACCGCCATTTGATAGCAAACTTAGGACAAATATAATATTCTTTCTGAAATTAGGTTTACATTTACTCTTTAATGTTTGAGATTTATTTACGTCCCAAAATATAATGTAAAATGTTATGGATACTTTGTAACGATTGTATGTCAAACATTTTGGCAAATAAAAGAAAATTACAGTACTCCTGAGTCTTGGAAGAAAACACAATTATGAGATAAACAATATTTACCAAGGATGTAAGCATGAAAGATTAAAATGCTCACACAAATACTGAAAATACTTGATTATTTGGTTGCATTCAAATGCAAGCATAAGCAAATAGTTTCATAAATAATCTATGCATATAAATAACAGATAAATCATTTATGAAAACAATGGAATTATCTGCGTGCGTTACTTATTTTAGCTATTCGAGTATGGAATCCTCTTATGGGAGTTGATTGGGAAACTGCATTTCGCGCCTGCAGTGCCAACGAATCCAGGCTTCCAAAAGTGATAATGAGAAACAATGGGCTGGAAGTGGAAGACCATATTCTTTTCAATTTATCCAGTACATTCTGGCTTGGAGCTGTATACAGACCTTTAGATATTGATCCTCTTAATGGTATATCTGCCTAATAGATAGTGTTTCACATAAAAGAGCTAACTAATTTATGAAGAAGTGAGTGGGTAAATTTAATCAAAACGTCTAATGCAATGGATGTATTTATCCACATGAAACTCCTTTTGATGTTAATAACAATTCTTATTTATGTTTTCCATGATTCTGAAGTAATGAATACATATTGGAGTACTTGATTAGATTTATATTATCATTACGATGCTTAAACAAATATTATAATGGTTTCGATCCAAACAATGCCGCAATGATTTGCATTCATGTACAAATTTAGCCAGGCATATTTTTATCGATAGACGGCTATTGTGTAACATATAACAACTAATCGAGTACAATTTTCTTTCTAATATATATATAATAAACTTATAGATAAGTTTCATATTTCCAAAGTTCCAAAATGAACATTTGCGTATGAGTGCATGTTGTAGTATTGACTCGCCGCATAGAGATTTAGTAATCCCGTCCCAGGTATGTATGAATCATGGATTTATTGTAACAGAAAATAATTAAAACTGTCGTTAAAGTACTCGCTGTAAATCCCAAGCATCGGATGCAAGCATGCGTTTGAAAAGATGATCTTTTTTGCTAGGTATGAAAGTATTATTTGTATTCCTTCTAATAAGATTAATAAACAACGGACCGTTGTTTTAAATCTTAAAATTAATGTGTTTAGTTTCAGATGAGAATTTAGGGTTTCCAGGTGTGTGCTGTGGTGCTTTTCCTGCATTATCGGACAAGTGTATAGATACCTGTATTTCCTGTCGTGAATTTCATGCATACAAATGCTTGATAGGTACGAACGCAAAAATTAAAATATTATATAGTTTTATATTTCTTTTTTAACGTAAAGATGCCATTTTATAGACGGAGCTTAGTGAAATCTTCTTATGCTTGGTATATTGTCTTTATGGATGTACATATTCCTATTGCATTGGGTCATATTTCTTGAAACAGTCGATCTTCAACTGGATCATGTTTTGTTTGTCATACATTACACATTAAACATTATCAGAACACAATACAACGTACACGGCGTAGGATATTAATTGTGCGCGATTTTTGAGACATCCATTATTAGTGACGTAATATGGCACATAATGCATACACAGTATGGTTGAAACAAATTATTTTTTTCAACTTTGTCAATATGTGCAAATTGTTTGCCGTAAAATGAAAAGTACTCATGAAGATTGTACTTTGTACCTAATTTAGGTGAAGAAAATGAAATTGAGGGAGCAGCACCATGGATACAGATTACGAAATTGTGTTCACCTACTACCATGACCCGTGGACACAAAAATGATAAATATTGGACGCACGATATTAGTCGACTTCGTCTTGATCCAACTGCATGTACGTTACATTCTACAGCATGAAACACAATGCCTTAATATACCTTTCTTTTTATTTCAAATGCTAATGAATCTCATTACATTAAGCGCGTAATCCGTGTTTTTGATGATGGAAACGCTCTTGCTAATTAACCTACGGATGTAAAACAATTAACGTATAAAAAGAACATACATTATACTAATTGTTACCATCTGGAAAATGTCTAGATGAGAGAATTTGATCAGAAGTAACGGATCTTGTTTTTTTTAAGTATGCTCTGATTGTTAACTAATTAATTGTTGTAAACATAATGGTGACCAGCAACGATATTTGATCATTTGCAGATATTATTCAAATATTTACTTTGCAAATGGAAAGGATGTTGGATGGAAATTTGTAAAGACGCCTTATACTTCTTTACATTTCAACTAATGAGTGTCTTCATATTCAATGTGTCAATCTGATTTCAATTATTTGCTTTCTTTTTCGTGTTTATACAGCTATCCGTCTGACTTAGGACACGCTAAAGGGTTTGTATTGAACAAGGCTATAAAAAACCATTTCCGTTTGATTTTATTTCCATGTTTGCCCAGCTGGACAAAATCAATCCACTTGCACTTACTATTGTGCAGGATCCGTGCTTAGAGGTCACTGTTCAGTTTCGTCCGGGATAGACGCTATTTGTATAACTGGTGAGATTTATATCTACATTAATGCAAATTGGAAGCGACAATATTAAATAGGCAAATACAAATTGAGAGAGTTCTCTCGATAAATTGTTTCCAATTATGCGTGACATATATAAAATGAGGAAAATGAAATGACAGAATTTATGAAAATAAAATAATGTTAATGTGTATGATGATTACCGATTGTGATCATTGCATCGGACTGGAAAGTTGTATGCTAATTTTATTTTCAAATGAATTGAGTATGATAAGTGTTTGCCATCTCTGCACTGAAGTATGTTCCATTAAAACGCATTTTTCTGAACGCAGAACACATAATATTCAAATTATTATAATGTTTCTTGTATAATACAATTTCTTACATATTGAACAAGTCAATATAGATCTAGATATAAAACTAAAGCTTGAAATAATAAAAAGGTAATTGTCTGATTTCCCGTCTTCTGTAATCTTACACTACGAAACAATTCTCTATCGAGCTGTGTTCCGTATGGCGTTTAATACTGACTTCATCAAGTAGATAAGGGAGCCAACTTATTTCAAATGCTAAATGAATAAATTACATTTTCAATATATCTGTCCAGATTGAAAAAATAGGCTCGGAATTATCTCTATTGCATATTATTATTTCTTTCATATTCAGACAAATTAGACTCGACTAACTCCAGCAGCACAAGTATGGTTTCAACGAAAATTTCTACTGATGTAATAAATGCCAGTTTAGGATATACCGGTAAATGTCTAGTTAAGAGATAGTTTTAAATAACAATATATTTAAGGTATACAGATGTTCTTTTATTTACATTCTTTCTTTTTGCTATTTACTATATGAAACATTTTACTGATTGTAATGTACGGAAGATTGCTACGACCTGATTATGTTTAATTAGATTTAACACGTTCAGTCACCGCAGCCACTATTCGCACAGATCAAAAGAAATCTAACACTAATTTAGCAATCTGTATCAAACAAATAATCTTTAAACATAAATCTCCTCAACCAAACATTTTAAAAAATAAAAAAAACGTTTCCGTGGGAGTCGCTTACAAGAAATATTGAAATATAACATTTCTTGGAATGGTTTCCTAAAATAAGGTATATAACTTTTTCTTTAAAGGAAAGTACACATTTCTTTATATGTACAAGCAGGATTTCAAGCATAACAACAATCAAATAAAGCTTGTTTGATGAAAGAAGACGTAGTCGATAACACGCTCAATTATGCAAGTGAAAATATCTGCAGAGTCATTGGAAGGAATAATTTGTTCACCAAATATATTTATATAATTAGGACAATTACAGCAATCACGATCAGGTTTAGATATTCTCGAACGATAAGAAAGATGGATTTTAAAAAGAATTTTAACTTTGTGAAAGAGCAGTAAGAAGTGCAAGTAACATCTACAAAGTAATTTGTGGCTAGACTTTGCTTTATTTTTCATTATATATAAAACCGGAATATTTATATTCAATATAAATCGTATTATTGTTACAAGAAGCATATGGCTTGGCATGACAGGACATACATGACATGATATGACATGACATGACATGACATGACATGACATGACATGACATGATATAATATGATATGATATGATATTTATTGTTTTTAAGTGCAAGTTACACTATTTCTTATGTACATCTCAATATTATCTATAACGTAAATTACAACTATTTATTCCACAATAAACTCCATGTCAGCTGGTCATTCCAGAATACACTCAAATGTCAGGGAATTGTTAACGTTATGTCAGTTCAGTTTGTCATACTGTTGTGGATTAAAAACTTTATTTTGTAGGAGAATAATTGTGTACTTCATAATAGAATCGTTTTTAGATCGTATTATTTACGATAAATGTATGGTAATGAGATCTCATTAAATCAAATGTTCATTTAATGATGTGTTCATTTATTTAAATCTCATTGATTCGTGAAATTTAATTTGTAATATTGCGAAACATTTTAGGGATTGTAATATATTGAAGGTTGCAAAGTTCCGCTATTAATTTGATTACGTGTAACCAAGGATACGTTATCAGTTGGATCAGGTATAACCAAGGACATGCTGTCAGATGAATTAGGTATAACCAAAGATACGCTATCAGTCTAAAGCGATCTCCGTTACGGATCAGTGCCATCTCACCTCTGTCATCGTGGGTTCGAGTCTAGGATTCGGCCAATGTGGGTATGTGAGAAAGCTTGCCAGTAGCTTCTCGTGGGTCGGTGGTTCTTCCCGGGGTTTTCCAGGGTTCTTCCTCCACCATTAATATTGGCCGCCATGCATAGCCTATCGTGTGCTGAAAAATGGCGTTAAACACAACAAAAACAACAGCTTTTTAATTATTTAAAATAATTTTTCACTTTTTAAATTATTTGTTAAATTTTATTGAAACTGTTGTTTATGTTACTTTGCTGTTCCTCAGATTAAATTTAGTTTGGCTTTATTATAGAGATCTTCTTTGTAATACAAATCGAACTATAACGTATAAGAAAATGCCGAGGGTGATAAAGATTAATAGTCAATTAGCGGTAGACTTAATTTCCTGATCACCAAATGATTGACTAAAATTATCTATACCTATAGGCATTTCAAAAACTTAGAGAAAATGTGTTGATGATAATTTTAAGAATTGAAATAAAATATTGTGTTCAGATGTTAGATAAAATGACGTTTTGTTAATTTTAGGATATATGCGTTTTAAGCACCAAAATTATTAATGAGCAGGTTATAGGTTTTTTCTTACTCCGGTATATAAAGATTTTTTTTCTCGATAATTATAGTTTCTTTTATAATGTTTGCATCACCACAATCAAACTGATAAGCAAAGGATCTAAGTAAGAAACATAGCTGCAATTTATGTTAATAAAACGTAGCAACCTTAGAGAAAAATACTTTGCTATCTCATTCTCAATTTGACATAATTAAAGATAGCTATTGTATAATAAACTTTGACTATGTACATGAAGATGATGCTCATTCAGTCATCTTGAATCAGTCATGCATTTGGTGTCTTTAGTATAAGTGCCACTTATTTGTTTTTTTTTTATATTTATTTCGTAAAGGATGATAGATGTTTCATGCACAATCTACCGTCTCTAGCTTATTCTTAAGTGTTGTTTAACTACCGTTATTCCACATTAATTTAATAACAAAATTGGGATTCTCTTTAGAGCACATGTTCTTGGATTTGGTAACGTTGACAATAAATTTGTCAGCTTAGATAAAGCCACTAATTCTTGAGCAACAATTTTCCTATATAACGTTATTTTCCTCGATTTCATTCCCATAACAGTTTTTGTACATCTTGAATTTCGATTTCCAAATTCATATCTACAATGTCATCTGTATTTATAGATAACTCCTGACAAGGAGAAATTTGAAATCCGATTAAATTTTACATATGTACACATCTATTATGTGAATTATTTAATGCCCCGTTTTTCTAAATTTTGTTTTCTTGATATTCATCATTAGTCCCGACATTGATGGAAATGCGTCTAAAGTTTATACTGAGGCATACAAATAATTATCCGATCCGTCTAATTGGTTTCATAAGCGTATTGAGCGAATTTATTTTCATATCATTTTTTGTATGGTTCGTATAGTATTTACAATCATTCTTCAGTGTAATGAGCTCTTGATGATTCTTTCCAGGTTTCTTTGATAAGGGTATGGATTAAAAGCTGCCAATGACGCAAAATAATTAAGATGGAAATCACTAACATTTGCCACTATGAGTGTCGGGTTGATGTTCTCGGTTTATGTGCATGGACTGTATTTATATCATTCCATAGACCATCGTCCTGAATTCAAAAGATTCATAAATGCTCCACGAAACCTTCATGTGTGTGGTATTAACTTTGAGGCTTTTGAGATTTAGTTGACTACATATAAGTCTTTGAGTATGTCCATGCTTAGGCTCTCATCCTCTGTAAGTGATTTTCCAAAGGTTATAGGTCGGATATAAGTTATCCATATTTGTCAACAGCATGATAACCTTAGTTCTGAATTGTGATGTCAAAGACTTTTCTGTTATGTATCATGCTCATTAGATTATATATATATATATATATATATATATATATATATATATATATATATATATATATATATATATATATATATATATATTGTTGCAGTACATTCTTTCAAAAACACATATTGTTCGAATTATGATTTGGCATCCGTCGTGTACATGAGACATTTTAGCAGATGTTAAACCAATTAAAAAAAAAGGTTTCTGCTAAACTATCCCATCGTAGGTGCCAAATCAGAGACCTTTGAAAATATATGCGCATGTAATTAATTTGTATATGTTATAAGTTACAAGAGGTACAATGTAGTGACTAGCAATATGTATATATTCACGAGAGCGCATACGATGCTACGAAAGTTACAGTTTTATTTGTAGTAAACCAAATACATAGATTTATCAAGGTCAATCATATCGTGTAATAAACATGTGTGTTGGGGTTATTGGCAACTGTGCAGCAGTGCGATGGGGGATGGGACTGGATTGGGCAATGAAAAATTGGATGCCAATAACTCTCATAAACCATCTAGTACAAGTTCACTTCCAGACTGAGTGAACAAAACTCCAGACTAATGTCGAATACACTGTGTCAATCTGAGGTTCTTGTGAGGTTGTTCCTTTACAGAGCTGAAGAAAATGTTTCAATAGTTTAAGGATTCTTAAAAGATCAAATATAAAATATCGGTGTTGCGGACCATGTACTAAGAAACACAATCTAAATACCTAATATTGATAAACGTTCCTATCTTAACTTGCAATGCACGTATACTGGAGAATATCTCAACAATGCATGATGCAGAGGAAATGGTCTCAATACCTGCTTACTCTACCTGGTTGATCATTTTCGTGCTACTTCCATACATTTATTACATGTGTGTAACTATTTGCAGTCATAACTCCATATATATATATATATATATATATATATATATATATATATATATATATATATATATATATATATATATATATATATATATCTATATATGTATGCATACATGCATAACATCATCTCTTTTAATGAATGTCGTTTTCCAGAAGGCAACGATGATCAAAGGTCAACATCGCTGCTGACATCAACCTCCTTTGCTTCCTTTGCTTTTACTAACTTTACGAGGATATCAGATAAAGAAACAAATACAGCTTCATCGACAATGTCAGAAGGTATGATCCTCATACTTGGAAACTAAATTATTTTAGTTTTGTGAATAGCCCATCATAATGCCTATTCATTGTAATATATAAATTATACTCTGTGCGTAAATAACCCATCTTCACGCATCAATTAGCCATGATAACTCTCATTGTTTGCAATGTAAAATTATATGTTATAAATAAATAACCAACCATAACGCCTATTCTTTGTGTTGTAACATATATGCTGGACGCAAGTAACCCATCATAACGCTTATGCATTGTGATGTATAAAGTATATGTTATAAATAAATAACCAACCATAACGCATATTCATTGTAATGAATAAATTATATGCTACACTAAAATTACCCCTTATAACGTCTATTAATCTTAATAGGCGTATTGTAACAATGTGATGAATAAATTGTACTGTCCAAATGATATGATGTAAATAAAAAACCAACCATAACGCCTGTTCATTGTAATTAATAAATTATATCATATACGTAAATAACCAATCAAAACGCCTATACATTGTAATATAGAAATTAAATGTTACACTTAAATAACCCATCATAACGCCTAATCAGTGTAACGTACATGTAAAGCAAGCATTGTAGTGAATTACAGTGACTCCAATCTCTAACAAAACAAGATTAATATATATGTTATTCGGAACACCAAAATTCATTTCAGCTGGCAGAGACCACATAAAATTATTTAATTTGGATCTAGTCCTGAATGATGCACAGTGAATGTGCGTGTGCCCATATATATATATATATGAAACAGAAAGATGCACGATTCAGTGTCAATAAATACATTAAACAAAACCATACGAAGTTTCACTATCTTAATTCGTAACGAGTTTTTAACACCTTTACTGCTATTTGAATAGACGATCGATATTGTGTATGGTTGTTAGCCGTTACTATCTTTAACACTGTAAAGTACAAGAATAGAACAATGAAAAAGGCGACTATCACTCTATCAATAACTGTAATCTGTAAGTGCATAATTACATGTGCGTTCATACGCCATGTTAGATTCACCTTGTCATGAATTTGCATTCATTCGCCATGGCAGATTCACCTTGTGACACATTTGTAATCATACGCCATGGAAGATTCACCTTATGATTCATCTGTATTTATACGCCATCGCAAAGTCACTATGTTAAATACCTACATCATTTGAGTAAACATACTGTCTTTTTTCCTAGATTTCAAAGCTCATTTTGTCTTTATTTGCGTGTGTGTGTTTTCCTGTTTGTATGTGTGTTTTGGTATATTTGCGAGGACCTGAGTTTGGATGCACACGAAAATATCGAGGACTTGACTAAATTGTGAGCACTTACACACCAGTCCTCGAATTGATTGTGCGGAAAATGGTTGAGAATGATCATAAGAGGTGAAATACGTGTTTTTTTTGAAAGTCTTAACAATGTCGGTAATGTCTGACAGGCCGTTACACTCCGTGTATATAGTTCACACAATTTGCGGGCTTCCTCTCTCGGTACGTTGTAGCGTTTGCCTTCTGATTGTTGGTGATCCAGTCAGAACATCGCTTCTGTGCAGTGTCACTATAAATGTCGGATGCCGATAAATACGGCTCATACAAATAATCACTAGTATTATTAGTGATTTACAAAATTACAAAATGGTAAACTGGTGATGCCAGCCGATAGTGTGATATTTTAAACCCGGTGCGGTTGATATAGTATGGTATTTGTGGAGAGCGATTTCGTGTGTACATGGAATGTAGTACTTTGAGACTTAATGAACATAACTCCCGGAAGATGGCAATACGTACTGGATCCAACTGGTAAGAAACAAATATATTCTATATAAAATTGTTTATTATATTCGTCCAAAACAGCTGTTTGTTCTTTCAAACTAGTACAGTTATCACTCTTGATGAAACAATATATCCCCCAACATACAATAAGGCTCTGTACATGAAAGACTCGTTGATAAACAAACGTGGTTACTATAGTCTGAATACGGACTTGGTATCTCACGAGCAGGATTATTTCAAATTCACATTCTAATGAACTAGTCATCTATAAGTAAGGCCTAGTGCTTCTCAGGGTTATGCTTGTTGATTTTCCTTATTTCGGGGCCCCGAGTGGCCGAGTGGTCTCAAGCGCTCTCCGTTACGGATCAATGCCATATCACCTCTGTCTGCGTGGGTTTGAGTCTAGGATTCGGCCAATGTGGTATGTGAGAAAGCTTGCCAGTAGCTTCTCGTGGGTCGGTGGTTCTTCCCGGGATTTTATCGGGTTCTTCATCCACCATTAATACTGGCCGCCATACATAGCCTATTGTGTGCTAAAAATGCCGTTAAAGTCCACAACAACAACAACAACAACCAACAGAACATATGGCTTTATACATGACAGACCCGTTGTAAAGAAAACGTGGTTACTATGGTCTGAATCCTGACTTGGTATCTCATGAGCAGGAGCGTTTTAAAGTCACATTCTAATGAACTAGTCATCTACAAGTAAGACCTAGTGCTTCTCAGGGTTATGCCAGTTGAGGTTCCTTATTTCATCGATGCTTCAGTAGTCGGATAGGTCTGGGTATCAAGGGACGTAACATACACTGTCACTCTTTTACTGATTTCTGCCCTTCCTATAATTATTGTTCTGACTGTCCAATCGCTACCGTCTTTACTTTGTCTTGGACCACACATCACCATATACAGTATTTAATGTGTTATTATGACAGCTTTATTTTAATTGTAAATGATGTTCATGAATTAAGTAGTTGTCCTATTGAACGCCTTGTTACGTGGTCAGTAAAGAATTGAATTTTAAAAGCACTGGCTGCATTACTGTTCCCAAACGCTTGAATGATGTACTACTATAGCCTTAAGGTTACTAACTGAAAAACATAACACAGTTACCTTAGCCTTAATGTAGAAGCTTTCGCCACTGATATGTATAGTTGGATTAGGGCTGGTAATTGTCTTACTTCCTGAACAAGCCATGCGTGGCCTAGTTAGAGCGCCCACCTCGAATGAGGTAGATTGTCGGTTCGAACTCTCCGGCTAAGTCATACAAAAGACTTATACAATGATACTAGCAGGTGCCTGGCTTAGAACTCATCATTAATACGTTAGTGTTAGAACTGGTTGGCCTTGTGTCAGGATAATGTAACTGCAGGGTCGGTCTTATTCCGATTTGACAGATTTTAAGTTAAGTGTGATAAAAGAAATTAAGTTCAACATCATATAAAACTTGTTTTAAAGTTTATTTTGAAATACCTTGCTCACAAATGGTCGCTTGCGTAAATCCGAGGAGGGGGCACACCAAAATAATCGGGCCCCACATTTGTTAAGGCCAGTGCTGTGTGCCTGGGTGGGCTAAGATGATACATGTCTGTAGCATGATGCCCCATTGCTAGACACCACTGACAAGTGTCACTCTTCATACCTCATTGCGAATAGACTGAAACTATTTTAAGACTAGAGTAAACATTCAAATCTCACACACATTTCCTTAATAATATCTGCTGCAAACATGTTTCATTGTATAATTGCTTTTGCCATACTAAAATTACCATTACACCTTTTTCCTTGTGGAAGTATATCCAAATAGACTCAAGTAGTTTAGTTTTCAAACTATTTGGACCACCAAGAGTTATTAACTACTTTATTAAAAGAGAAAATGTACACTTAGTGCAAACATATCTCTGCTTCCATAACTCTTCAATCTGCTCAATGATGATCAACACATTTTGAAGAAAAAATATCTACTTTTACCTGTATATACTTATGTAAGCAGAAAGGAATCAGCGTAAATTTTGTATGATTGGCATAGAATCAAATCAGTGCAGTTTTATCAAAATGGACTGTATGAGAGAGATTATTGTAAAGCTTGTCATTGTTGTTGACTGCCGATAAGTTATGGAGTAGATCAGTGATTGTTCAGGCAGTACATGGTCCGTCCACCAGTATATATATGGGGTGATGCCCTAAATTGTATGACTGACTGGTTCGCTAGTAGCAGCTTCTTATAATGTTTCTAACTTCTGTTGCATAGTAAAAATGTGAATGGGTTTTTGATGCAACCAAAAACTGATTATCCTGACTCCTTGGAAGATATCAATATTGAGCTTAATAACTGGTCCTTCAAATAATGAAATTATGCAAAGCACAAAATTTAGGTATAATGACATACAGCTTGATACAATGACATTCCAGTTAATAAGATTAAATATAATCACTTTGATTTTAATGAACTTATTTTACATATTGATATTTGCCTTCCCATTGCAATCCAATACTTCTCAATATTATTAAAAGAGCTGGAAGGATGAAATTGCCATTTTTCTATCCAAAACCTGTCCGATTATTCCGCAATTTTGTTTTGTCCATTCATATCTCCTTTGCTGACATTTAACCCAGATATGTATCATAGACAGAGTGTCATGCACAGCGAAACATTTTCTGTATGATGCGTTTTACGTATTCGATATGTAGTTTTCTTTGCTCCAGGAAATATGATTATGAAACTACAGGCACATATACATTATAGCTCATCGTTTTCACATATTTGATAGAACCCAATGTTAAATGTCAGATGATAGAAAGATAAAATAAACATACCAGGTTATTTTACTTTGTTATAGCATTTTTGTTAATGAAAACAATTGCCAAGTATTCAGTTCTTACATTTTATTTAATTTAAAATATATTTGAAGATGTATTCTTACAGATGTTATTGAAGACCTTCTGGATGATGGTTTAGAGGAGGGAGATGATAAAGAAAGAGATCTTTTATAAATATATGCTCTTAAGGTGAGTAACATAAAAGAGTGAAAATCAATAAGCTTTGTAAAATTCAGCAAACAATTTATTTCCAAAGAATGCAAAGTGAAAATGTAATTAAAAGGAATTATGGTATTATGAATTAACTCTCCAATAATCCTAGAGTTACAGACACAAGTCCTAATAATTTAAAGACATGAATAAGTTCAATCCAAAACTGAGGGTGTTGCTGTGTCGGTTGTCGATTGTAGAGGGTTCACATTCCAACAGTCTTTTGTTGAATCACAGTAGTATAATTCCAGGTTTGAATCCACTATATAGTCCAGTGACTGTCTTTATCCAAGATAGTTGTCGTAACGCTTTTGTATTTCCAGAGAAATTAACCACTTGAATTCAATAATTTGAAGAAAATATTCTTGCCCGAAATAAAATGCTGAAAACAACTTATATTTCAACTTGAACGTGCTAGATCATAAAGAAAGGCTGAGAAAGCCTTTCAGTTACAAGATTACATTTTACTCTGCTTGACATCAGGTCATCATTAACACTTTCTAAAACAAAACCTAATGCCTAATTGACAGTAACCTTCTAGAATGATCCCGATGTTACAAAATACAAATGTCAGTTATTATTAGGAAACAGAACCTGGACAATGTGAATTACACTAAGGAAATTTCAAAACCGAGACCCAGACTCAGACAAATATATTTACTTCTTCTGGTAATAATGATCGCGATATTAAGCATATGCACATATAAACTATTTTAGCCCTGTATTATTTGTTTACAAAATAAAATTAAACAAATGCCAGAGTATGTCAAACAGAAGATGAAATCAATTTTGGACAAGGTCAAGTCCAACATACAATGTTACATTACAATAGCAAGTAATGAAATACAAAACTAAAACAAAAATAACAAACAATGCCAATTAAATTTATATAACAGCAGAATTGTGTTAAGATAAAATATTAAACTTCTTCCCCATGGAGTTTAGTACTTCAAATAAATTGATATGCAATGGTTTAAAAGAACAGATGTGATCAGAAAAACCACTAGGGATGTGAATTCCTCTCTTGATGGTTACCACAAATAACCAATTGCAAGAATCCGTGATAATCTGTTTTGGAAGACGAACTCATGTATTATGGATATCCACTTAGTAATATTTATAATTTGAAATTAACATGATTATAACATGTTATTTAAATGTATCATACTCGATTGCATGGACCTTTTGTTGTATGAAAATAATTATATTTCAAAATATTTTAGCACCATCAGGCATATACTTATTACAAACTACATGCTTTTCACATGAACATCAAGAAATCACTGTTAATGCTAACATCTGTACTTTCAAGATTGTTTAACAGAAATTGGTGATAACTATATCCCACAATATTAAACTGAGTTCATCTTATGTCAAAATTAATTGTTCCAGTATATCTAAATCATATTTAGTTAATTGCAAATTATTTCATTTTGATTTGATATATTCCTAGAGATATTAACAATTACACTTGCTTACCTTAATTTATTGGCTACAACTGATACACTTTATCCCTGTGGTACTGATGTTACAACGTTTACATTTGCTGTGCTTGAAAATGATATTCGCTGGTAGATGTTGCTGTTAAAACAAATTAAACGTATGTTACATTAATATATATTTCAGTGTGAAGTCAACACCCTAATGTCAATGTTTCCTATTATCAGTATGCATGTCTTTACATTGCTTACGTTTGTTCCATTTAAACATACATGCTACTCAGGGAAGGCAGTGTTATTACAGAATATGCCGCGGTACTTTGATTTCACAGAGTTCATATTAAAATGATAAGAAAATTCTAAATTATATATTTGGGTGAGTAACCACTTTAAAGGTGCCTTCCCTGTTTTAATGGTACAGCACTTACATGGTACAGAGTTGAAAATTAGTGTTTCAAATGGTATTAACATTTTCGGAACGTAATATCTGAAAGTAAAAGGGCCTATTATGTTTTAGGTATAAAACTGCAAGTCAAGTGTGAAAGCAAGAAAGAAAGTAAATGACTAGAATGTCATAGTCTAAAAAGGAGAAAGCAGCTGTAGAAAGACAACAGGGACAATTTATAAGAAATGCTTCAATATCTGGAAAAGCAACAGAAGAGCCATATAAGAAGTAAACTACTAAGAACATGGACCATGTATTTGTTTACGTATATATATATATATATATATATATATATATATATATATATATATATATATATATATATATATATATATATATGTATATATATATATATAAATGTATATATATATATATAAATGTATATATATATATATATATATATATATATATGTATATATATATATATATATATATATATATATATATATATATATATATATATATATATATATATATATATATTAATATATATATCCAAAAAAATGCAAAACAATCATTATGGAAAGAGATTGCGTACTAAAAGCTTAGCAGCCGACATTTAGAAGGATTTTAACATATCTATATGAGTATCAATATTAAATTCAAGTACATCAGCTGTAATTGCGCTAAAACAATATGTAATATTATTATGTTGTTTTAATTTGATTACATAAAGGTGCATTAGAGAATGACTAACCATGAAAAACACAGGTATTCCATTGCATTTTACTTATTGCACCTCATGAACAAATGAAATATACCCGGATATGACAGAGGGGTTTGTGGACAATATAAATCTGTATTATTTAGTTGAAAATATTGATCATGCTCCTGTACAAAGGCAATGATACGTTCGATTATCAATTGATACGACTATAGCAAAAATTCCTTTTAGTTTTAATTATGCTATCCATTGTCTCAGGCACAAAACGGCTTTGCTGTGTTATTTGCATGCTATTTAAATGCAATGATGCTTAAGTATAGTCGTTCCAGTTAAAACCTGTTTGAGGTTAATGTCCTCCAGAACAGGTCAAATTGGGAAATGAGATTACCCATAGGGTATTAAGAATACAGTACCATGACTAGGAGATTCATCGTGTCATCTCTATCGTATCCTACAAACTGCACAATATTTTAACATCACAAATACGGAAAAATGACGTCATTTGCTATTCGGAAACTGGGGAACAAAAATACGAACTCGGATGTAGGGCGCATCCCTTCCACTCGGTCCGACATACATTTGCCACTGATAGACATGTACCGTATAAGCTAGTGCGTGTTGGCCATTCCCACTCACCATGCGTCCAATGAGAAATAAATGTCGCGAAATCGGACTAATCAAATATCCCTTTTTAAGTCCATTAATGCATTGAAGGAAGTAGCACTATTCCTTCCCCCTCGACAAAATGAAATAGTCCCCATTGGTACGCTAACTAGTCGTAAATGTCCATATCGGCGCAAATGACTTTAATAAAATGATTGACTGACTGACTGACCGACCATCCATTATTGACTAATCCTCCTATGAAGATGTGTATAAGACTAGCCAAGCTGAACGAAGCTTGAGTGATTTTACAAAGCCTGATACCGAAGTCTTAATATATAGAGAATGTCAGAATGCTAAAAGTGTCCGAAGATCTTATAGAAGAGCTCTTCAGAGAAGAAATCAAGAAAGAGAAAGAAGATTAGACGGAGAAGTACAGACTTCAGAAGCAGCAAGAGAGCAGTAGTGGCAGTAGGAACACAACAGAGGTTTTGTTGACTACCGTGTAGACACGAATGAGTTTTCCTTCTCTTTACGAAGAATCAAATTCTATCCTGTACGGAAGCTTGTCATCAGACGAGGACGCAACTTCGACAAAAAATGATTGTCCACAATAAACAGCCTTTTTGTGAAGTGCGGGCTGGACTAACTAACGAAGGCTGAGCAAATGATGAGAAAGGCAATGACAGAGGATGTAAAAAAGATTATATATAATTGGGAATAGGAGAGAAAGAGAAAGGACAACAGAAAGAAAAAAGACTAAATCACAACTGGATGAAGATACAGGAGAACTTTAGATCCATGGGACATTCTTACTGGATGCCAGAGAAGGAAAACAAGAAGAAAAAAGGAATGAGTGAGAAAGTGAGGAAATTGTGGACGAACTGGAGAAAATAGAATAAGAAGACCCCAAAAGTCCTTTTCAGGGCCACTCGTATACCAACGAAAAGATTTGCTTTCTTGTCTAAAATTGTTAAGGTCAGTTTTATAGTTGTTTGTGTCTGTATGTTGTATGTGTTATATATGTCTATGTCACGCCAAAACATTATATTTTTCCCCCGCTCTATGGACCCGATTGAGGTCAGCCCTTTGCTACATTGTTACCAATTTTTAATACTGTAACGCCACCTTACCTGTTCCATTCATACTGTCCGTAAATAACCCCAAACTTTTGCCTTATATAGTCCCAAGATGTTTCTGACTGAGATTTCCAATGTGCGTATAAATCTTGTCCGTATATCGTCCCAGTGGGCTCTGTAATGTATTATCTCATTGTTCCTATATTATCCCTCTTCACTACTTAAAAATAAAAATCTTATATAACACCTTGTTTAATATTATACCAAAACTAGCTAAATTTACCGCACAAAGGAAGGTATTTGGGCAGGATATGCTAATAAAGATCATATATTTTGATTTTTAAAAACAATACCAGAACGGTGTTGTAACTAATATTCTAGCTATTTCTTTCACATTTGTCTACAAAAGACGTATTTGTGTTCCATTTCAAGAACAAGGAAGTAAATGATTGGTATTAATATGCTAACATGTATTGCACGTCTATTAATTCCTTACTCAAGTAATATGTATAAATCAGCTAATTATGCTTATGTTGTCTAGTGCTAAATTTGTGGAAAGTTTATTCACGTTTAGCAGCTGAAACTATTACATTAATAATCCTATATAAAGTATTGTAGCATATTTGATATGCCAAAATGTTATAAAGATGTGGTTACGACATAGTGTGAACTATTATAGTCATCGTGTTCATTATTTAATAATTGATATATCATTTCATTTTCATCAATATTTTCAGAGAAGACGTTTAGTAACATAGACGTAATTGCTATTAGTATTATCAGCAGTAGTAGTAGTAGTTGTCGTAATTATTAACATTTTTAGTATTATTAGTAGTATCATCTTCATTATTAATATTACTATTATTATTATTATTATTATTATTATTATTATTATTTTGTTAATATTATTATTATTATCATCACTATTATCATTTGTCTAATAAATAAGCAGATTCGTAATATTTCATGTACGTTTTCGTGTAATGCCATCTGTTGTATTTACAGATAACTGGGTCCTGTATTGGGGAATTTCTGGTGCTGTCTCGTTTCTTCTAACAATTGTCTTAATAATACTTGTGATTAATTTGAGGTAAGTCTCCGGGTGCAAATATATGCTAGGTTACAAGTGTCTCATTTTTAGTGGGAAATATATCCTGGATTGTATATGTCTTTCGCGTGGGAAATATATCCAAGATTATATGTGTCTGTCTCTCGTGATTAATATATCCCATATTATGTGACTGTCTCTCGTGGGAAATATATCATAGATTATATGTGTCTGTCTCTCGTTTGAATTATATCCTATATTATATGTACCTGTCTCTCCTGGGAAATATATGCTATGCAATAGGTGTCTTGTTTCTCATTGGAAATGTATCCTAGATTATATGGCTGTCTCGCGTGGGAAATATATCCTATATTATATGTCTTTATCTCGTGGGAATTATATCCTAGATTATATGTGCCCGTCTCTCGTAGGAAATATATCCTAGATTATATGTGTTTGTCTCTCGTTAGAAATATATCCCATATTATATGTGTCTTTCGCTCATGGAAAATATGTGCTAGGTTATCTGTGTCTTGTGTCTCGTGGGAAACATATCCTAGACTATATCCTGCCTCGTGTTGGAAATATATCCTAGCTGATGTGTATCTGTCTATCGTGAGAAAAATATCTCATAGTACAATATATTCTTCATTATTTGTGTCTTTCTCTCGTGGGAATTATATTCTAAATTATATATGTCTGTCTCTCGTGAGGAATATATCCGATATTATACGTGTCCTTCTCTTTGATTTCTGAATACTCAGTGGTGTTTTCTTCTAACAGATATTTATTGTTTTAAACAATTTAACTTTTCCACAAATACTTATTTATCTTTGGAATTGTTGAAGGAAAACACCAGAAAAAATGAATCATCATCATCATTATCATCATCATCATCATCATCATCATCATCATCATCATCTTCTTCATTTTCTTATTCTTTTTCTTCATCTTCTTCTTCTTCTTCTTTTTTCTTTTCTTCTTCTTCTTTTTCTTCTTTTATTTCTTTGGTGCTAGAAGCAATGATGAATTTGATGATGATCATAATGACTGTGGTCAACGGAATATGACAATTTCTTCATTCGGTGTTATATGCACTTGTGTGTAGCAGGCACACTCGATAAGACAATTAATTCTCATGTATATACCAGTCAATCCGGATTCATATGAAATGAATCAAGGTAGAAATAATGAATTATAGAAAATTACAAACATATATCAGACAGAACAGAAAATGTTATTCCAGGATTCTTGAATCTTGATAAGAGTACGCATAATTAATATTTTGATACAAATACTAATATCATACAGGTTAGAATTTTTTTATTCATACTCTACTGAGATTCAAACTCATGTCCGCTGGTAAAGCGCACCCATCGCCTTGCCTGCACATACCAGCCCATATTCCCTCACGACTAAGCACACATCACCAAAACATGATGTTACTCAATTGGTGCTATATGCTCCCGTGTGTAGCACACACACTCGCGTGACGGCCAAGTAATTAATTATCATCTATCTACAAAATCTTTCCAGATTCCTATGAAAGAAATCAAGGAATATATAATTAATTATAGAGAATTATAAACATACACCAGACAGAACAGAAAGTGCTATCCATGTCTGGTGTATATTTATAACTCTCTCTTTCTCTCTCTATATATAAAGGGTGTTGCGCGTGTGTGTTTTTGTGTGCCTAAAATTGTGTGCATTTAATATTTTTTCTAACTGGACAATCAATACATTACGCTTAAATGCAACGTGTTGTTTTAAAACTATTCCACTATTGCAGACAGGCTAGAAGACAAGTTGCTGATGCACGGAAGAATGACCATATTTGTATGCAGCAGTTGCAAAATTTAGCTTCTTACGAAACCCTTGATCAAAGAAACCGTGATTCGAAAAACGTATATGATACGTTGGCAACTTAATTCACCAACAAATGCCTTAGTCTCCCAGAATATGAGTCATAGTACGAAACATATTCACTATTATTCACTGTCAAGAGCATGGTTCTAAATTTCACAACCAACTTATTTCCGTAGTTATTAAAAAGTTTTAAATGTTTACAGAACAATTTCGAAACAAAGTGTTTACATCTATTATCTGAACTATTTCAGTAAAAGTTAAATCTAAAAAAGTTGCAGTGTCGTTGTATCAAACGTAAAGGAATCGTGCAGTGAAGTATGAAAAAAAATATATAAAGGAAATATTTAGTGTTGTTGTTTATAACAGGATATGAGTTAAATGTGTACTGTCGTTGTATCGAATATGATTTTTCGGAATTAGTCATACGTATACCTGTTTAATTTGTATCCATGATTGTATTTTGTATTTAAATATATTGGTTATTTGTAAAGAAATGATTCGATAGGTAACTTTGTCCATGGTTGTAGGTTGCACTTCAACAATACATTTGTAAATGAGTCTTCATGTCATTTTAACCTGAGAAAGTTATGGAAAAGAACTTTACACATCCAAGTAATCTTATTGTGTATTATGTTTACATATAATCTTTTGGTAAACTAAATTATTCTATCCTATTTTATTATTAAAGTGCAATCATTGTTAGTTGTGTTTACTTATAATCTGAGAGGAATACGTATTCAAATGATTCGTTGACTGTGTTATTACTATTTATGAAATATTTCTTTAATATATTTTTCATGTATCAGTTAAAGACATTTTGGATTAAGTCATTGTGATATATCACGACTAGTATTACATCAGCTCATTCAAGACTGGAATTCATACGGAACATCCTATACGTTTGGACTTCTCAAAAACGTTTTAGGATTCTTTGAGATTTATTTACAAGACTGTAAGTTCCTCTTAAATTTCCCTTTCATAATTTATATGATTAAATTATTCGTTGATTGTACAAAACTTATTGACTTAGCTTCTTATTGTTATTCATTTTAAAACCACAGAGTCGTAACCAAATGTGGTAACGTTATGTCAAACACTCTCTTAAGGAATATGCACATTTGTTAACTTGAGTTTGCAATCTGCGTCTGAAACTGAACCCTCAGTTAAAAGGATGAAAACAACCATTAAACATGCATGTTTCCTTGATGTCTCTGTGTGAAAACAATTATGTTATGTGAATGAGAGTTAACTGTGATACTAATGACAATCTACATGTAGCTTCAATAATAAAAGCAAACTAAATGAAATCCGTAGAATATATATTATGTCGCTATCAAAACCTCTTTCAAAATATTGTTTTTATTCAAATGACATTCGTGAGACTCGTTTGTGGATAATTGATGCAAAAATCACATGTATAGCATGTGGCTTTATTACAAAACTATTTAGTTAGTATACAAAAATTAATCCAGTACGTGCCCTCATCGCTTGTACAAATTCTCTATGCAGGCACTATTAAAGAACGGTTGACTCTGGATATTTGTTTATAGCGGGTCACACTGATATTACAGTTTGCAGAAATACCCAAGGCAGATAGACTGAGAGACGGACTGCTCTGTTTGCTAGGAACTGGCAAGATACAACGTGCATATAGCAGCGTTTAGCAATTCTAACATAGTAGACGAGGGCCAGCTGTCCGAAGTGGACGGCGGCTATATCTTGCTCTGGGAAGACTGTGTCACGTGTCCGATGCGTGGTTAAATGTCATCTAGTGCGCAAGATGCCAGGCTCTCCATGCGTCTCAATTATAGCTTATAGACTTTACAAATTCCACTGGGAAACACGAAGAGTGTCTTCTTGATCAGCGCTTACGGATCAACAATGACCAACCCAGAATAAGTGAAAGATAAATTACATGAAGAAACGGAGTCTTACATCTCAACCACTTCAAAACCGGAAAGAAAAGCTAGTCATTATTGGTAATACAAAGGGAACTGGCCATCAGTACTAAGAAGGATCTATTGGAATGCATGGTGTCGACAAGTGTAACAGCAGCAAGATCCTCCCGCACTTCTAGCACCATTCTTAGTCGTTTCATTCAGCAATCTTGGAGAGGGTAAACTCCAACAAACCTAGGATAGACAACGTGATATTCGCCACACGACAACTCCATGAGAAATGTCAGGAACAACAAAGAAACCTCTTCACAACCTTTGTTGACCTGAAACGTTTGAACATAATCATTTTACAGTATTCGACATCATAATGGGATGATAGAACACGCACTGGATGACGATGAACTTTCAAATGCCTTTCCAGTCACAAATGGCGTCAAACAATGCTACGTTATTTGTCACATAATCTTCAGGATGATGTTCACTCCCTTGATCATAGATGCATTCCAAAACTGAAAGAGGGCATCCATGTCAGATATCGGACTAACTGAAAGATATTCAACCACAATGGCGAATGCAGGTAGTCACGACCCTGAGAAAAACAGTCATTAAGGACGTCTCCTTAGCTGACAACTGTGCCGATGATGTCAGCTCAGCGTAAAACATATTGACCATTATAAATACGTTTGTGACAACTAAGACAGCACGACCAGCACCAAATAGACTGAAGCTATGAACTAAACCTGCCTTAGGGAAGCAATATTGTGAACCGGTCATTTCTGTGAAGGGGAAAAATCTCTAGCTTCACGATTCTGGGCAGCAACCTCTCGTGTGCAAGCGACATTTGCATTGACAAATACATCAGAACTGACAATGTCAGCTCAGGCTTAGTGAGACTACTTGAAAATATCTATGAGCACAGAGGAATCCGCCTTACCACTAATCTGAAAGTGTACCGTACAGTACTCACCACCATCTAGCATGACAGCTGAGGTAACCTACCATAGTAGACATTCCAGTCAACTCAGATAATTCCATATAATTTGTGTCCGCCTGATCATGTAGGTAAGTTGGCAAGACAAAATTCCTAACAACGAGGTTCGTATCTCATCGGTCTTCCTGTCTTCACTTTATTGCGAGGGCTCAAGTTAGATTGGCAGGACATCATCCGTATGCCCGAGGAACGGATTCCAAAACATTTGCTCTATGGCGATTACTGCGAGGGAAAGAGCGCTCTTGAAGGACTACGCATTTAAATTACTCACTGTAGGTGCATTTAAAGAAATTGCATGTCAACAGTGCCTCATGGGGGACCCTTGCGCAAGACCGTTCCTCCTGGCACAGCAAAAGTACATCAGACGAACAGTAGAGGATTGCCGAAGCGCAGAAAGAAAATAAAACACGTTCCGATCGTAAGGTCAGAGCTACCAACACCAGTACTTTTATACCAACCATTATATGCCTCATATACGCGAGAGACTTCCGTGCCCTAGTTGAACTTACATGTAATCTCTAGAGACCTTGCTCAGCAACATAGATCTGAATCTGTGGTCTTCATCTTTACTGATGGACGAACACAAGCCTTTGTTTGTAGATACGTGTTGAATTAAAATCAATGTGCAGACACTGTTAATAAATTATCGTGGCCTCTAATCGTTATCCAAATAATGTATAGTTTCTTCTTTACCCTAAGACCACGCAATCAGCAACTTTTGCTCAAAGAATGCGCTTTATGACCAACGGTATGACGCAACCCAAGTTTTCTTTGCTCCACAATGACTTTATATTTCGTCCGTTGCACATCAAATTCACTAGATCTCTTCCTTGCATCTAATCCAAACTTTCCACAAACTTTGGTCACATTATGTTTTAAGGAACTAAAGTCATTATGGTAAAAACCGTTACAGTAACCGTCGACCTTGACCATTTTAAAGTGATTTTCATAGGTTTCATGCTCACAAAGCGTGTAAATTACCCTTAATCTTTGGTCAGGGAAATATATGAAAATTTTGTTCAGAATCCGGTGTTCTTTGTTTCCTTGCTTTACAATTTTTCATCTAATCCGTGGATCTCGGAATACTTAGGACGCTATTGGTTAATTATCCCATCAGCAGATTGTGGCTTCTGCTGTAAAACAATTATTGGTTCATTACCAAATATATTAATATGTTTTGGTGCTTCAAGCACAATAAATTATAAGACATTAAGATAATAATAATGACGACAAAGTGAATGAATGTTTACGAAGCTGATGCGCCATAGATGTATATAAATGAATGTTCATAATAGTTTAAATCACTTTCTTAAGATAATGTCTGTCTGCCATTAGTATGTACATTAAATATAAAATATGGGGATATCGACAGACACCGTTGTTCTGGGCTTGACGGGAATTATGACTACATTGACTAATATAGGCACACCAATGTGAATTTTTCTTGGAGCCATATAAATAGCAACTCGGTGCTCCTGGTGAAGCTGTTAAATAATCTCGTGACATCTGCATTCGCTAACACGTGTCTATTCAGAACATCTAGCAGCGCCATAATATTCTTTGTAAAATTATCAGCTGCACTCAAGGGATACCATGGATAGATCGATTTGCATGGCTGAATTCGAACCGGGTCGGCGGAAATGGAAAACCAACGGCATATACGACCACAGATATGAAACCGGTGGGGGTTAGTAGGTTTTCAGGCATCAAAGGGCGAGTAATTTCCATTGAAAACGTGAAACATATATAAGTGCCAATAAGCCAAGCAGAAATAACCATCCTAGATTATTGCGGAAATATAATTCCATACTTGCAAATCACGTGGAATCAGCTCAACCAGATTATATAATGTTTGCAATACTGTCAAATATTGCTCAGCTTTAAAAACATCTGCTATTAGACAATGAATCTACAGCAAATACAACTGATATCATTAAATCCATGGAGCACCTACTATCACATGAACGTTTAACAGCCCATAAGCGAGATTATTCAGTCGGTGATGCTTGGAATTGATAATATATGATTGTAAGTATCAGACAATGCAATTGTTATGTGTCCGGAAGGCTTTAACCAGTAGCAAAACTAAATGTAAATTCGATAACGTCATGCTACTGATTATCGTAAATCGTATGACGTATTTCTAGCATGGGATACATGATTACGGACTCCTCTAAACTTTGCAGGGTGTGAGAAGCCAGACATAAAAACCAGGGTATTACAACTTTAATTTTAGCAACTATTTGGTGATAGAGGATTGTACTTTGCAAATGAAAATTTTGGCTGTAATTCTGAAATTGAAATCGATATTCCATAATGCCCGATGTACTTCTGACAGCACAAACTGTTTATTACAAAACGGACTGAAACGGTTTGTGAAAATAAAAGTATAGATCTCCACAAGACTAAGGTCGAGGTTATTCCGTATGTGCAATCTCCAATTAGTTTAAGCTCCAAAGGAGATTAACCGGTATTGTGTTGACCAGCATATGTTACGCTCAGTGTAAATGACATTCACATCATCTACACTTACACTATAGTTCTGTCAGAAATCTTGTCAAATGCAAGTATAAACATATGTCTTTGGGGACTATTCATTGATCTCCATACAGGCAAAAACAACTATAGAAAATGACATTAGTACCAGATGTAGCAAAATAAAGTAGAATTATTTGAAAGTTAGGAAAATATAGTATAAACGATATTATGTCGACAATAGCATTTGATACAGGGGAACTAATTAAAACATCTAAACAAGATACGAAACAAAGATGATATAAACGGTGGTGCATTGTATGCAGTACTGAAATCGTTTAGTCATCACAAATAAGTATTTGTACAGAGTAGAGTATCTGCGATATATTTTCTGTGGAGAACATGTAATGGTCAAATGATACATCATCGATTGAAAGTTCTGAAAAAAAAAGTGTTTGACCGTCTCTATTTCACCATAAAAGAAATATTTAGTTATACACATGATTCGAATATATATCTTAGTATTTACTGCTATAATTTGTTCTTTGCCAAGCAGGATAAGTGGCAATCGATCATCATCCTAGCTAAGGAAGAATTATATTTACCATTCCTTAAGTTCTGATGAGATATCGGTGATTTTTCTACAGGCAAAGAGTTTCCTGTTCGAATCATACATGGCAAAGACGAATTAGAGAATACAAATTTTCCTTCTCTCTGGAGGCCAATGACATTTTGTTGACCGAGAAGAATAGATGTTACGTTGTCTATCTAAAGATCAAATATTACCTTGAACATGCCTCTGCCCAAGCCCACGCGATGCTGCTTTCAAATAAAGCCAATAAATTTGTTTATGTAACATTTTGTATGTTGGTTCAAACCGTGCGTTAAGATAGGGTGGTGGTGGTTGTAATTCAGTTGTCATGATATTAGCATGGGCTCAGTTTAATTAAGATTATGTAAAACGTATATATATATATATATATATATATATATATATATATATATATATATATATATATATATATATATATATATATATCCATCTAGTCGCATTAATGGCCAGATAGTTTCATTAATTGCCAGGAAGTTATGTATATTGACAATGAAGTATATGTTATTATATATTCCCTTTTCTCTCATTAAATGCCAGTTAGCCTCATTATATCTATATCAGAGTTTACGATGTCACCAGTTAAGATCGGGTTGTAATCTATAAATAATTTGTATCATCGTCTGTTTCGAGATGTTGAATCATCTATTTTTGTTTCCTTTTCATTCAAGTAGAAACAGGGATAGTTCTCCAGATTAATGAAGTACATGATTGCAAAACCAAACAGAATGGAAATTGCTGACTTTGATTTTATGTCAGAATGCTTGATAATACTAACATGAGTTTTGTAAATACGAATAAATATCATTATCATACATGTTAGTTAATTTTAATTCTCACTTTACGGAGATTCTAACCTGGGTCCTCTGCTAAACGGCACTAATCACCTTGTCTAACCTGCTCTATACCAACTCAACCATACACATTCCCCCAAAATATGATGCTGCAAAATCGTGATCGGTTCTTACAGGTATGGCGATGGGTGCTGATTACCCACGGTACCGGGTTCGAATCTCCGTAGAATCCGAATAAAATATATTTATTAAAAATATGTACATTATGCATGTTCACCTCCAAAATATAATTAATTTTGAATCTCTCGGACATAATAGTTTAAAATTTGAACCTCAAGTTGAGACATTTTTATCTTGAACAATATTGTATCTATAGCCGGATATGTACGGTAATATGCACATAGTTATAACCAACGTAACTTGAAACAGAAATCAATGTCATAGCATGAGACAATGTCGGTTGTCAAGATCTCAAATTTAGGCCATACTATTGCAGTAGTCCAGTTCAGGGACCTGGAAATAAATCATCGGAGCTGGAATATATCGATGTACCATTGTACACGATACGACGTCATCTGGTTTCTCAATATAATAAAATGTCTATTTGCATTTTATGCACGTAGCGTGTTCTATATTTGCATAACATTTTATGCGAAGTCCATGTCACCCAACCTGACATTTAATCAACAATGAGTAACGAGTCTTATCTACACTTCACTCGGAGATTATTGATAACATTTTTAATGTCCAATATGCACTGATGATTGAACAACGTTGGTATGAGTATCGGAGCAACGTGTATTATATAAACTATGTTGAGTCATACGTATTTGGGTATTGTATAATATTGAAACTTAAGCTGAAGTTAAAAATTAAAGATTATTTCAATAGGTGTACGGAGTGTTTGCACTATTCTCCTATCTTGATGATATCATTTTATTTTTTATTTAGGTGGGTATTTAAGCATACAATATACGTTCAGTACTAATAAGGCGGTTTTGCAGTATTTCCTAGCGTCGTGATACCCTCTGCCAAGACAGCAATGTTTCAACAGTGGCTCACAAATAGGTGCATTCTATGAAAATGTGCATGAGTACAGAGCCAGAGTAAGCTAGTGTGTAACCTGTGGCTTATATTATAACTGGGTCCAAATATTTTAAAACAAACACATAAATATTAAAACACGTAAATTTGTAAATTGCATAGTAAAGTGATTGTATGTTTTCCTTTGCCACACAGCCAGATAATACCACAAATATGTCTGACATGTCAGTAACAATATTATTTACATGTAGGTAATTGATAGCTTGAAAGCATTTAGTGCGGGAGCCTTGAACGTGCGGGTCCCGTAACATATGTTACCTTTGCAGCAGCAGAGAGGGTGAGCGGACCTTTTCCTAGAATGACATTTTTGAAAAAATAAAGATTTCTATAAAAATGAAAAATGTAAGGTAAATAACGTCAAACAGAAGCCTCTAACTCAACGAGAGTTTCTCTACATTGGTTAGTTTGGGGTTTTTTTACGTTATTTCTTTCCTTAGTACTTTTTAAAAACTATGTGCGTGTGTTTACCTAGTAACGTTTCATTGAGGTCACACACTCTCTGCTGCTATAATTAAATAAAAAACTCAACCGAATGTTTTATCAAGACTTACACGAAAAAGCATGATCGAGGATCATGTAAATGTATTGTTATAAATCCGTGAGGATTAATTTGTGCTTTTGAGAAAAGTTTTTAAATCTAATCATGTCCTTATCTCCACTACACCAAATCTGATGAATGTTTCTCGAAGTATGTGTATCGACTCCATTAAATATAACTAAAATATTGTAGTTATTTCTGATCACTTTAGGTATTTGTGCATATCACTGAGTAACATAAATCGCATGAATATTTGTATCTTCGCCTCGAAAAATATCCGAACTGGATTTTATTGTTTGTCCAGCCTCACATCATCGTACACAACTAAATTATTCATAGATTCAACAAGGTCGTCTGCGGATGGTGCTTCATCAATATGAGTTATAAATTTAATAATGTCATCGCCATCTTCATTTAACAATGTTGCGTTTTCATTAATATCTTTAAGTACATTGTAGCATCTCTGATCGTCTACATATGGAGCTACTAAATATAACTTATCCCACTAGAGCCATCTCATTATCAAATTAAGTAATAACTGACTTTTACCAGACACAGATGGACCTATTATTATCATTCTGATAGAATTTTGTAGGGCTGGGTGAGGTTTGACTGGTTCTTGTTGCTCGTGTCGCTGAGAAATCAATAACATCATGTTGTATAAATATAATATATTATATGGATCTATGTTGTGTTCGATGTAAAGCGGAGTTCAGAAATTGTATCGTGCTGCCAAAGCACGACTGAAACAACTCCGATTACCTCATGTGCAACGATGGTTACAAGAACAAGCCACCTACACTTTACATAAACTGATTCGACGAAAATTTTCCAGAAGTCGTAAAGGAGTGGAGGGCATTAATCATCAATAGCATGCCTATTTAGCCGACGCCACTCATTTGGCCACCTTAAGTTTTATGTCATCGATGTCTTTTCCCAATTTACCTGGGTCGTGCCATTGACTTCCAAATCGAGCAGTGAATGAATGCGAGTTCTCCAACTGGTGGTGAAAGAAAGCGGTCTTCACGCTCTTCGATGGCAAACCAACAAAGATACTAAATTTCTTAACCAATCTTCCAAAAATAACTAAAGAAACGTGATATTCATTTTATCACCAGCGAGAATCTCGAATCAAAAGCCAACTTTGTGAAACTTTTTCAGCGTACCTTGAAAGAACGTATGTGAAAATATTTTACTAATCAACACACTCTCAAGTATATCGACGTCTTACCACACCTGATTGAAGCGTACACAAAATCTTACCAACGAAGCATTGGACGTGCCCCCCCCCCCACACACACACACACAATATGTGACTCCCGACAACGAAGTGACCGTTTCTGAGCGCCTGTTTGGTACGTCCCCGACAGTGTTTGTCTCCAAGAAAAGTGGAGTGTTGACAGTATGAGATTGGGTGCGCATTGGCAAAACCAGGTGTACGTTCGACAAATTGTACTTACCCAACTGGACTACCGAATTGTTTCGTGTCACTGGACGAGTGCGCTGCCTTCAACCTACCGTCTATAAATTGGAATATATGAACGGGGAAAGGTTAAAAGGAACGTTTTACTTGAAGACGACGTGTTGGACATAGAAAGCATTCTCGAAAGAAGAACCAAAAAAGGTGATAAAACGACGTGTCAAAGAAGACAAAGTACGTTAGAAAAGATATCCTTCCAGATTTGAATTTTGGTTTGACGCTTCACAAGTCATCGACTATAAAATAAATAATCATCATGTCCTTCCACACAACCTCAGCTACCGCAACCATTGCAGTCTTCACACCTTCACCGATTTCTTCTCTGCAAGATCTACAAAAGCAATCATTGTGTGTGTGGTGTATAGAAAGGTGTGCCTAAAACACAAATCGTCTTTTTCTGCCAAATCTTTGTAATGTATTGTGTCTTCGGAGCAGCCATGGCAAAGTCAGTTTGAAACAAGAAGACAAACAATTGTGGACCATTTTATTGAGCAGTTGCATCGGTTACTCTCTTCCTAATCCTTCTCTGAAACAATTCTCGAACGGCAACAACGAGAATATTGCGTCCAGCGTTAGTCACCACTCCAACAACAACAAAAATATTTTGGGCGAAGACACTCCTCTGACTTCCAGTGAAACATCAGGCAGCAGAACTCTGGAATTATGAACAACAGCAACCAATTTTACTTACGCTTACCCAGTGACAGATCCATGTAGGTGTTTCTCAATAACACTGCGTTGTTTTAAGTCCAAATTACCTCAGGCTATCCAATTTGATCACGAAGTCCATTGGGAAGTAGATTTGGTGGAAATGATTTACCTTACACAAATCAAAAACATCACTGAAAAGCAAAACACTTTCGAATCCGAAATCCTGAATGCCCAATTCCAATAAGAAATAAATACAATCGGGTTTTCACATGACACAAAGTCAGCAAGCCATCCATCATTTAGCATCCACACGTTGAAAATTCCGTCAGGTTATTTTTTGTAGTGGTTAACATTTGGTGGACAACATTGCGGACAGATTCGAGTTAGCCTTTGGCAAAGCACTGAATCGAGCCAAAAAAGTGTTAAGATTGAGTATCATAAAGTGGTTCGTCGCCTACTTATAAAATTTAAGGATACCGGCACATTGTCCCTCAGATTTAATGGTAGTTTGTTTGAAATTTTGGGTGGACATCCACAAATGGTAGCGCACAATTATGGTCCCAAGATCAACAGTAATATGGATTTTTACAGGGCCCTTGAATCCGCGGTAAACTGAACGAAGGACTTAATTTCATCTTTGTGTACTACGATGTGGCTGAGTACAACGTCGTGGGACACACCTCTGTACCGTTATTGTGTGTCATTCCTTTCAAAGTGAATAGTACCACGGCCAGTGACCCGGGAGCTGGAAATACCTATCACGATCACCGCGAATTTTTACATCCTCACTATTTACCTGTCAGTAAGTCGTATTTCGACACTGTCAACATTACTATAAAAGGAGACCTGGGACAAAATATTCCATTCTCGAAAGGAAAATGTCAAGGTGCAACTCCATTTTCGAAAAAGATTATCTAATGAATTTTAAGTCACGTATTCAGTGCACGGAGTAGCCGCGCGACAGCGAGGACATGGTTTATGAGCTAGGTTGCAGTGAGCCTTTCGTTGGGTGGCTCCAGTGTTGAAACCAATGGTGACAAGAGGATTTCATGACTAGAAAGATGCCGCATTAACAAACGGATAAGAATTTCCCCAAAATGTCATCATGGACAAGCAAAACACTAAAGAAGCTTTTTTTTTTGAGAGCAGACAAAAATGTCTAGCTTCAAACGGGCAAATACATTTTGGGCCGACGAGAAGCTCCTATTAATGCCCTGAACGCTACCAAGTCAGGTATTCCCGCTTCCCTGACATCACGATATGTTGATATGAATAAAGTTAAACAGTTAATTTCGTCAAGACGAATTATGGTGCTCAGTGTGACCGAGTGGGCGAAAGCGCTTGCATTTACACATCGCTGCGCTCTAAGTTCGGGCTTGGCCAATGTGGGTACGTGATAAAGTTCCCAGTCTTTAACCGTGCATCCTCGGTTATAAGATTGAACTAAGAATGTAATCCTGACGCTTAAGTCGGTGTCTTACAATGCACTGTCACCGAATATGAATCTTTCTATGTCAGTGGTTACGCATGCACGCACAAAGTACAGTATAACAAATACAAACGGTAATATCGATCGGCACATGAACTGAACACGATTACAGACAATGTTACACAGTTTATGGAATTTAGACAAATTCGTTAACTTTCGAATGATTATCTAATTTCTTTTATTTTTATTGAATTTGCTTTATCCAAAATATGTAGAGCTCAGTGGCGGTCATTATCACGTGGTATTGGCTTATATCATCGCCATTTCATACACTTTGTCAAAATGCAAATACAGATTTAGTTGAGGTTATTCATTCATAAGCAGCAGGACCTTATTCTCGCGTCTCTATTATGCGTAAAGAAAATGAAACATCATTAATCTCTAATCTAGTAGAAGTATTCCCAAAGAAAGGATACAAAATATGATATATATTTAAGCACAATTGTGTGCATACATAATGTATAGTCTGTGAACAAGTACATGCTTATGTAAATAAATTATCGAACTGAATACTATAGACTTTAATATATAAGATGTCATTTCGATTAATAAAATATGTTGTCGGGGAAAAAATGCAAAGACACTAAAGATGAAGTACAATTGTGACAGCTTTGTGAACTGCTTAAATCATTTAGTAATGCCAATTTACTTTGATCCACAATGAAAGGCAATCGCTGTAGAGTCAGCTCCAAACAATAAAAAAAAACTTGTGAGAAAGAGAGAAAGGGAGAGAAAGAGGATATGTGGGGCATTAGATGTGATATGTAAATGGAAAAACTGTAGGCATCCTAAATAGGTATTTTACCTTGCATTATTCACCCCAGTATATCTACTTTTAATCAGTTGCTTGATTCAAAATATAAATCATACTTCATATTATAACTCGTTGATCAATTACGAATAAAACTCATTGTTTATTTTATAACACTTTGATCTGAAATTATTATGCATGATCTGAAATTATCATACATAATCTGGGAAATTAGATTTATAACGTAATAGTGTTAGAAATTGATTGGTTTTTTCTTCGTTTTACTTTGCTTGATTAGATTAATGTTTATAATAAATGATATAGGATAATTTCACATATCTGCGTGAAAGGATTCTCATGATTGAATTGTAGAGAGCATAAACGATAAACTGAGTAATATTGCTCTACACACCGGAGGCACATGACGTTTACTGATAATGTCAATTTCACGTCTGTACCTAAAGGTGAAACGTTACCTGGAGTATATGTAAATAAATTTGAATATCTCAATATAGGTACGCTTATGACGGCCAGCGCTCCGGTGTTCCTCCCCAGTTTCATAACAGATTTTAGAAAGGGATGTAATTTTGGTATTCTCATCGTCTATGCATTAGTTGCTATGTTCTTGTTTCTCCTGAAAGTGTATATTGTCGTTGTGCGGTCAGCATTAAGATATTTTTATTTATTTAAGATTTTTACATATTTGCCAAGGACAGTTTACCCAATTTCAATTTAAAACGTTTTCACAATTAAATTTCTACCAGGTTTTAACAGATGCCATATATCCATACCATGCTTTCTTAAGATAAGTCCGAATATATATGGTAACTAATGTATAACCCAAGTATGCTCTGACCCTTCCCACCCATTTTTATACTTGGATATGTATATGGTGGTATAAGGTCAGAGTCATCTGACTATCGAAATGTTTGAGTCCTCCGAAGCCGTGTGTTATTGACATGGATTATCTGCTTGCTATAGATACAGAGAAAGACAGTCAGAGATAGGTAGATATATGGTAAGTTACACACACACACACACAGATATATATATATATATATATATATATATATATATATATATATATATATATATATATATATATATATGCAAGTATCTATGCATGTATGTGCGTACATACGTACGTATGCATGTGTGTGTGTATGTATGTATGTATGTATGTATGTATGTATGCATGTATGTATGTATGTATGTACAGCGTACGTCATCGTCATCCATCTTAGATTTTCCATTAGTATTCGAATTTGAAATAATTAGAACATTTATTACTATGACATTTGCAATTTAATTCGTGGATTATTTTTAGGTTATGTTTGGATTTGATTCTTGAAAACGTTAAGTTCTTCTCCATTTTTTTTCATTTGTACACAATATTTCCAGGAAATTAAATTAGTTTTCAATCTTTCTGTGATACTGTTTATTCGAGCCAAAACACCTACCATAGAAGTAAATGATGGTAATTATCAGCATAATAGCATCCAGGTAACACAACAACAAGAAATCACGTCCTAGGATATAGTAAATGATGGTAATTATGTGTATAATAGCACCCAGGTAACACAACACAACTCAATTATGCTCTAGGGTGTAGAAACGGATGGTAATTGTCAGTATAATAACACAAAGATAACACAACTAAACAAATTCTGCCCTAGGATGTAGTAATGTGTGGTAATTATCAATATCATAGCACCAATGTATCACAACAAAACCATGTTGTGCCCTAGAATGTACTGAAGGATGGTACTTATCAGCATAATATCACCCAGGTAACACAACAAAACGAAATTCATGCCCTAGGAAATAATAAACGATACTATTTATCAGTATAATAGCACCCAGTTAACACAACAAAACTAAATAAGTATGACGTGGAGAATAATAATTGATGGTAATTATCAGCATAATTGCACGCAGATAACACAAAAAACGAAAGTATGCCCTAGGAGATAGGAAAGGATTGAAATTATAAGTGTAATATCACCTAGGTGACACAAAAAACTAATGTATGCCCTAGTATGTAGTTAAGGATGGTAATTATCAGTAGAATAAGAGAAAGGTTACACAACATAACCGAACTGTGCCCTACGATGCAGTAAAGGATGTTAATTTTCAGTATAATAACTTTCAGGTAACACAACACAAAGACACAGTCTAATTCAGATTTTTACTAGTAATCAGCAGACTAACGGACTAAGGAATAGTGTGTTTAAATCAGAGTATTATACACATCGAATGTGTCATCTAATTTAGTAGCCAAGTATAAAACTTACGGAGTAGAACATTTAACATGGAATTTGAGTATCGCCCTGACTACATGGTCATAAAAAATAACTATAATAATGAAGCAAAGCCATCAAGGTCTGCAATACTTAGATCATTTAATAATAGTATAAATAAACAAATATTCAAGGGACTTAGTGTTTTTTTTATTGAAACCAAAATAATCCTAAAATAGGTTATATTCAAGTCCTAAAGATTCGAATGTTTAGAAAGAAGTTTAGATCCTCGAATAGACTGGTCTGCAAACAGTCGTGATTTATCAAAGTAACATTGACCAGACCTCCTTTAAATAACTCACAATAGTCTCGGGATAATGATTCAATCCAATGAACACTTTGTAATTCTGTTATGATAAGGTTTGTGTTATAACCGTCTTTTCATCTCTTGCTATGAGAAGGGATTACACTTAAGGTAAGAAATGTCTTTGCCCATGGTTAGAGAGAGAGAGAGAGAGAGAGAGAGAGAGAGAGAGAGAGAAGAAGAAGAAGAAGAAGAAGAAGGGTGTCACCAATAACGGTGGAGATACGGCTACAGCTTGGGTAATGAAATACGGAATCACTGTAAGGAAAAGGCAAAGCTGTTCTGACTCGAGGGACGGACTAGCCCTTCGTAAACCCGCTTCTCTAGTTATAAAATTTTGGCTTTCGTTCAGTCCGGTTATAACAAGGCCCTTGAACTTTCCCATGGCCATATTGTGAACCATCTGCGTAGATCATCCATTATTGATATAATAATTGCATGTTCACCAGCTTCCCCCAAAATCTAAATTGCTGACAATTAGATACGAGCGAAATATTTTATGCTGACAATTGTTGACATTTAGATACGAGCGAAATGCATTTTATGGATTTCTGCACCTGCTCTGAAAGCGCGATCTTTATAAAATAAGATACAATTGTATTACACAAATAGATCAAATTTATCTCAGTATATTTTAAGAGAAAATTACTTTCAATATAATTTAATGAAAAATTATTTTTAATAAATGTTACACCCAAATATACTACCTCATTTCATGAAATAGAAACACTACAAAGGTTGATTTCTTATGTTATATTTCAATTTAACTATAATGTTTTATTTAATTTTATATACGAGAGACATAAAGCAAATCATTTATGAAATATCAAATTGACAATCACATATTACAGCCCACATCATTTATTGGTTCGTACTAATGGTGTCCACATCTTAACAGCTGCTTTACAAGTGTTATCTAATAATGTGGAATAGTGCAATAATACAGCGGATAAAGGTATGCTACCACATGGATATTAATAAGTCTATTACTCATTGTTTTAGGTCTCGTAAACTGCGGGGTGAACATGACAAATGGGTTATAGAGCCCATGGTGAATTGTGTCAGAAAAGATTTGTATCCAAATCCGTCACTTCTGTTTCATGCACGTTTTCTTCATAATATTTCTATATTTGTATACTAATCAAAAGAAAAAAGGAGAAAACACAAGTGTCCTACATCGTAGTCCGTGTCATAATATATCATTACATTCTTTTTTCTTTCCAAAGAAATATCTAGGGTTTCTAAGAATTTATAATTGAGCATAGAAACGTATGCCTTGCTTATTGATGGAAAGGAATACCGACATAGAAAAGACAAATATATTCATCATGCATGTTGTTTTTCCTTTTTGCGTTGGTTTCGTTCTTCCTCAGATTCTCCTACAGCTATGAAGATGACGATGGCTAGGACGATATTGATGATTAAATTCAGGTAAGTAATATATACATTGAGTCTTTTTGTGAGCAAGTGATACCATTTATATATCATCACATTAGTTTTTACTTGAACGTTTTGAACGATACCCATAATCGAGTTATTTGTAAATACCCTGTAATACACATAATTTAGTTCAGTGGAAAAGTGTAGCATTTTAGCTTTATTCTTTATATCATCATCAGCAAAAGACGAACTGGTAAAAAAGAACAACTGATATATTACAAATGTTATGAGATGTTATTGTACCAAAATACGTTGTTGTTGCCGTTTGTATAATCATAAAGGTAGCAGCAAGAATAACAACTTAAACACAATTATTTTGAGCTATGATGTAAAATATTAGCAAAAGCAATTCCTATTATTTTCTTAAACCAAGAGTCACAACATTCCCACCCAGCAAACCACTAAATCATCTGTGAGAGAAATTAGATTTACATATTTCAAACGCTCTTGTGCGTAAAAGGCAGAACTATATTTAAAATTTGCTCATGTCTTGATACTATCCTCTAGTTTTCAGTGATACCCAGCATTTCTAGGAATTGTTAGTGCACCAAGATGTGAAAGACAATCATGATGTTGGTCAGATTTCTATTTTTTAATGACACTGACTGTTTATAAGTATTATTAGTCCAGTTATGGTTCGCATTTTAATTCCAACTTTCTTAGGAGACGGTCAACCAAACGTACACCTTCAAATTCTCAGGATCACAAACAGATAAATTATTTTAATAGATGCTGCTACTGCTGTTGATAGCGGAGGAAAGTGACTGATAATACTGATGACAATTTGTTAAACTTGTTCTCAATTTTCTGTTGTCTGAGAAAGCAGATATAAAACGTTCCATGGGAGCATCGATCTTATAATTCATCACATTTTCTTATAAATGATCCTGATATATATATATATATATATATATATATATATATATATATATATATATATATATTAATAAACAAGAAATACAATTCCAAATACCTATGCTTTGACTATGCAATGTCGTAACACATTTCTGAAAATTCTGACTTATTTGGAAGGTCTAATGAATCTCTGCAAAACATTGTATAATATATGGGAGACACAGACTCTATTCCGTAAGAGCTTTTTTTAATCAGATTTATGTATCGGATCAAAAAATGTGTTAGTAAACATCTTTCTCTGACGAGTTGAAAGTGCATGTCAATAATAATCTATGTACACTGAACATATCAGTATTCATGAGTACAAGCGCAAAAATGCATGCATGTATAAATAGGCATTTGCATATATACAAAATAATATACAACATAGAAGTGTATTATTTCACGTAGTTGCATTGAAAACGTATGCCTCTAACGTGAATTAACATTAGACAATAGATTTATATTAGGATAAATAATGACCTCTAACGGGAAATCCTGTAGTTAAAGTGTCCATAGGTTTTACATGGGAAAGGTAGTATAGACTCAAACGGTACTAAGTTTATGGCCTCGAAAATCCAACGTTTAAAACATTATGTCGTATGTTTGAGGTCATATTGACGGTACATGGAACCCTATAGTTCCTAAATTTAAGGATAAAACTGTTATCATGCAAAAAAGGAACTGAAAATGTCACCACAAATAAAACAGATGGCATGCACTATTCAACTGGCTAAGTATAGTGAACAATACCTAGCCTACAACCAAACAGCCAACATTATATCATCAACACGCCATGTGTATTGACCAACAACCCGTTTTCTACTAACCAACAACCAACAATATACCTTCAACACACATTTTGCAGTGATCAAACCCCGTCGCCTACTATTCCATTCACCAAAGTATATCATCAACACGCCTTGTTTATTGCAACCAAACCCTGTCCCCTACAATCTTACGCCCACTTTATATCACCAACACGTCAACTGTGGTGACAAATGTCCGCTTTCCATTATCCAACACCATACCATGTATCCTTAAACATGCCGTGTACAGTGAACAATACCCCGTTTTCTTTTATCCAATACCCTGCACTGTACTATTTATACGCCGTGTATACCGATCAATACTCGGTTCACTAATACCCATCACCCACAATATATCATCCCTACACTGTGTGCAGTGACAAATATCCCGTTCTCTGCTAATCAACACCCCACAATATGCAACCAACTCACCTTGTGCAGTGACTGAATCCCCGTCGTCAACTACTCAGTTCACTTTTCACTACATCACTATCAACACTTAGGGTATAATGACAAATATCCTGTTCGCTTTTAATAAGTACCCTACATTATACCATCAACAGGTCAATTATAGCGACCACTATCCCTGCATCTTCTATCAAATACTCTGCACCATACCATGTATGAGCCATGTGTATTGAAGAATACACATATATCTACTATCTATACGCCACACATTAACATTCCTTTTATAGTGATCAATAGGTATCCCCTATCCGAAAACCCACCCGATGCCATTAACAAGCCATGTGTTGTGACCAATACCAATTTATTTCCTATCCACCACCACCCATTATACAATAATATAAACTTTGTTGTGACCTATACCATTGTATCTGAAAATTACACCATCATGACAACAGTTTTGATGACAAACATCCCATTCTCTACTATTGACACTCAACTTCATCTCATCAACACGCCGTGTGCAATGACCAATATCCGTTTGTTTTCCGTTAACCAGCGCATCACATTTTACCACCAATTTGGTGAGTGTAGCTATAGACGGAGATTAATTTTAAAAAGCGTTACCGTTGCTTCGGATCATGTTGGACGTGTTGTAAAATTTGTATGTATCGTAGCGATGACTTTAATCAAGAGTACCTAATCATATTACGACTAATGTCAACGTAACTAAAGAAGCGCTAAACTTTAAAACTGCTCGGACGTTTTAGCAGAAATTAGAACAGACTATAAAAGACTTGTAATTTAGATTATAATTACTGAAATTAGGACAAGACTTTCAAAATGTCACGGCGTTCGCGCAGACTGAACAAATCCAGAGCAAAGGCTTAAATACTGAGCGAGATTAAAATTCTTATGAACTTTAGCCGAGCCTGAAAAGGTCCAGGACGTTTTCAAAATAAGGTGCAGCTTAGAGTGAACCCATGTTATCGAAGATGACAAATAAATATCCCCCCAAATGTAATAGTTAGTGTTGATAATTTAAAACAATTGTAAAATAAACAGTTTTAAAAATGAATGAATGGAGCAATATGTAACGAATTTAAGGCGGACTGAAACAATGTCTGAGAAATTTAAGCATTGCAAGTGATTTTATTTTTTGTTTGCAAATTGTGTCAAATAAGTATAAAAACAAGTAATGTTAATGCTGTGTTGTGCACCCAACATCGCACACTTTGTAACCAAAGAAAACTTAATACAAGCTCAGACATGAAGGAAAATACTTTTGTTGGAAACTCGAAGTAGAAAATGGCAAATTAATTGTTTGGTTTCTTGAAACCGCCCGTCATAATTTTGCATCTATTAACATTTTTAAATTAGCCTCACTAAACGAGTGGTGTAACAAGATAGCCGGGTGGGATCTAGGATTCACAACATTACAATTTTGATGGTGATGCAAATACAATGTTTAATGACAATTGACTTGAATGATAAACTAATTGCGATTAATGCGTGCGTATATAATATCCAAATATTAGATCAATTAATATAATTCGCACGAACCTTAAAACGAAAATACAAATAAATTACCTTACACAGTACAAGGACAAAGTGTGAATAATTCACAGTGATTTCGCAACGAAAAAAAATGTGTTTTAGTAAAAAAGTCATATAGTAAAAATGTATTTACTCAAATAGTGAAAATTATGAAAAAAGTTACAGATGTACGAAATAAATGTACAGTCCCCAAAACACACTGTGTATTGCGAACCCCCAAAATTAGCCCACCGCTAAAATATTACATGGAGCTACACACTCCGTCACTGGCGCAATTGGGTCAATGAAGCACTCAGCATTCCAAGTTGGTCAATGAAGCAATCAACTACCCACCAATCTCGGTCAGCACCGCCCGATCACATGCTACATGACCAGCAACACTGTTTACTCAGGTTTACGGCTGCTATAGTTCAGCTTCACAGCTGCTATGGTCAACTTATATGGTTAGTTGTGCAGCTGGTACCACGTTGACTTCGATCACTCTGATAATTCTGATCACTCTGATCACTCAAATCAGCTATACAGCTGCGACTCCGATTAACCTGATCAACTCCACAGCTGAAGATTTGCAAGTCTTTAAAGTAGACCTCTATCTGACAAGACGATCGTAATGTAAATATTTTGACCTACGGTTAGGTATTTATATACAGACGATGCCGCAATACATCCTCTGTGCGCTGGAAGTATTCGGTTCTTCCTATTGAAGGCACTACGAAAGTGCGGCATAGGCTGAACCAAACTAACCATTTCGAAATTGTTGTGCGATGTACATAAATTAACCACGGGTATCGTTGTACACAAAAACACGAAACCTGATTCATGTGTTTAATAAACAAAAGGACTTATACAATTCTGTGACAATTGGGGCTCGTCCTTTCCTGCCAAACGTTAGACATGAACGTATGTACAAGGATGATATCGTTGTGGAATCACAACAGACTTCCAATGATCTAATACAGCTTCATGTTGTCATTGATAGCCAGTGCGTTTCAGTTATAAAGGAAATAGACAACCATATTGTTCACAAAACCATATTTTTTATCTCCCATTCTAGGTTATAATCTTTCAAGTAAGTTACTAAATCATCTAAGTGAAATCCAAAACGACCTTGATGGAAGAAAAAACCCACTAATGTCTACTCACGCAATGACATTTTACTCTGGTAATTGCACACAGTTGAATTAAATAGATATAGGAATTCTTCTCACAAATCAATGATGTCTCCTGGCTCAGGTAATCCATAAAAATACAAAATACCACACTGTGATCTTAGGGAAAGTAGACGGCTACCCAATGGGTGCCTGCTCTTTAATTATTGTCTGTTTTGATGACATGGGCATGCACTTATTTAGCGTTTCCATTTGGAACTTAATCTTTAGCACACACTCAGAGGAGCTGTCTATGAACTGTGGATAAAAATGTACTAAAGCATCTATTTCTTTTCTTCAAAGGAATTTAAATGTCATCAGTTCATACTTGACCTTTTCTTGAAACTTTTTTTGAATTAAGTCAATGAACAACGGATAGTCTCTGCACTCTGTTGCATGAGAACTTCGATGCGTTTTGTCTCAAGAGAAGTCAATGGAGGTAGGTATGGTTACGTAGTTCCTTATACCACTTTCTCAAAATTTTATATTCTGAGGTGATTGTCCATGCATTTCTAGATACAAGTCCATCTTTTCGTCTAAATTCAAGGTCAAATATTTGTCGTATGGTTTCTGAGTAGGATGATGAATTTGATATCCACAACGATGTTCCACGCTTAGATTTATGATTCTTTCAGTCAGTATATATATCATATTTTACACATATTATAGACGGTAGTTTAATACACTTATTACTCTTGTCTCTACTGTCCCATTAAGACCACAACATCAAACCACAATGCAAAATATGTGTTACTTTCTTTACTGTTGTGTAGCCTAATTTAATAAAACGACCATGGATTCAGCAAACTCTTTCAAAGAGGAATCATATACTTCATACATAACGATTCATGTTATCAGCATTAAACATTCTTAGAACTAGTGGTCAGCACATTCTACTTCGATCCTTCAAATCAACAGAACATATTTTTAAGTAAACAAGAGTGCAGTAAATGATGCACTAGGTGCCCTTCCCTTTTGGAACAATTCTCTATATAGGCACTAGTCAAGACTCAATTATTGCCTAATAACTTTACAACTCCAACTGTGAAACAAGAATAGAGCTATGTTGATAGCGGATTGACAACCAGAAATGGGAAGGAGTTGATGGAACGCATGGCGTCGATAATTGTAGGAGCAAGGTGTGCGCGACACAAGATTTAGTCATCACCATCACCTTGGATCGCCTATTCTATCCAAAGCAAGGCGTCATGGACGCATCATATTCAAGGCATTGAAATCTCATCGACTACGTCATCACGAATGTGAAGAACGGACATGACATACAAGTGATGAGGGCCATGTATGATGATGATTATTGCACGAACTAATTATGTCCAACTGTAACCGTCACACTTCGCCCAAGAGACGTTGGCAAGGAAACAAGATTGTAAGAGACAAAACTTCTCCAAGCTAAAACATAGTTCCATCGTCAAAAGCCTCTCAAAGGTCTTCGATAAAATTCAGTTAGACCTACATAATGACCGGGCGACTGTGCCTCCTGTAGAGAACATGTCTGTGCCACCGCTATCGTTTATCAGGGACAGACGACATGCAGGAGCTAGGACAGAATGTTCAGGAAGTAAAGACATGCTTGCAGAAAACATCACATTCATAGAGCCCTTCTGAACTACCTTTCTTCAGCCACAAATACGGCAGCAGTGACTGAGGCCCATGCAGAGAGAAACGACTTAAAGCGCTGATACTAGCTTATGTTCATGCAAAAATATAGAATCAACAATGCAGATTATGAGAGTGCAAAAGAGATACTGCAGTCGCGCTTTGAAACCCAAATCCGTTACTGCAATCATATTAGAGTGTTTAAAGGTACCCACAGTTAATACAAATGCTAATTTAAAAGAAGATATTTCCATTTAAAACATGGAACTATTTCTCATAATCACGGTCTAACAAATGAGACAAAACGTAGAGAGACATGTTAGAAAACATAACAAATGCCATTTTGAATGAAATAAAAGTCTTATTGGAGAAACAAAACAAGCTTCATAACGTACTACTAACAAACTCAAATGTTTTCCTTGCATCACAATTTCCTTCTGCTGACTTACATATTTAGACAGTCTCTTCACACCTATATACTTTACTATGAAACTTCAGCTATAATACATGTTCATTAACATATTTAAGACTAGAGGTTATAACCTATATAATCAAAAATCTTGGTTTGTTTATTAACACTTTATGAATCCTTCTTCATAATTTAGAACGTTCCATCTCACAATATTGCTGGAAGTCTCATGGGATATATTTCCTTGCACGTCCGGGTTGATTGATCCAGAAATGTTCCATCTTACCTGTTGACTAGATACTTAATGTGTGACTCTGGCAAAGACACATGATTTGATTGTCTTGTCTTTGTCAATCAAACAAGCATATCAAGGGCATCCGTTTCACAATAATTAATATAATGGTAGAGGGAATGCCATCAGTCAAGTTGTAAGAATTCGAACTTAATATTAAGCAACAGCAACACCAACATTAACAGTCACAACCAGAAGATTTACTCCCAAACATGGATGACTCTTATAATCCTGTACTTCCTGTGTCCGTTACATTAACTAAAAGTGTTTTGATTGTTTTGAATAAACATCTTTATGTGCGTTTTGTTCCAAAGCATATTTTTAACGCAATCGTTAAGTGCGCATCAGGACACCGTTTATAAGAGATATTTAAGTGCACATGCGCACCTTTTATTAAAATATTTTACTTCTGGTAGGCGGTTAAAATACATGACGCAATGTTTGGTAAGCACGATGAAATATCTTTATTGACACTGACACTGGTAGTATTTAAACTTTAAAATAACCACCGAGTTTAACATTGCCTAGAAGTAAGACATTACATTGCTAATTCTTGTAAACGGGTATATATTCTTTTTCTGACACATTAAGAGTACTTGGAGTTCACGTTACATCTGTAAACAGGTGTTGTCAGGTTTCCTAATAAACAAAACCTATTTACAAATGTGGGGTTCTTTCCCAATAGATGTTTCTTAGGTGGGTCAAGACCTTATTCAGAAGGTTCGTTTCTTTAGGACTTGTTTTGGATTTAATTCATATCGTGTAATACTTTCATAATCAAATTATTTAAGGTTCATGCAACTGGGTTTAGTTTATTTATATTAAATACTATAAGGTCATATAGTTGTAAATGACATACTTACCGATACAGTGATAAACCTGATTACGTTTTCAACATTAAATCCCAATTGAACTGCAAAGAGACATCCTGACGGAAATTTCTCGAGTGCTCCAATGTGCCCACGCTGCTAAAGTTAAATTACAATAATGCCATAGAGTTTCACAATTTAAAATGGCCGTATAGTTCACCCTTTCTTAGAGTGCCACTTTGGGTCACTATTGCTATTATAATTATTTAGAACTAATTCTATGACATTTTTGACGAAACTCAGTAGTGCATTATAGTTATAGCTGTAATATATGCGATTGGTTTATACTTTGTTTTCTCAGTATGTATGGGAAAAATGGTAGTTACCCAATGCAACCGTGTTGACAAACAACTTTTTATGTGTAACAAGCATACTTTGTAATATAAAGTTTTTTTTTTTTTTGTAGAGGAGACTTTCTGCTGAAACACTTCGCCAAGTTTTAAGTTCGATGGCACGGTCCATAGGCTGGAATGGGAGTGCAGGTGACAGAAATTTAAGCGATCGCATAGGGATTTCCACTTATAGTTATAATTTCCCTATTTTTAAATAATGCAATAAGGTTAGCTCTTTATGTGTGTACTTTTAATAGTCAATATCAGGTTTTGTACTTAATGAATGGGCGCATTTGTAATTATCGATAGCAGTAATAAATACTTCACTATTGCTTTCTTGAATATTTAATTTTTTAATATAAATCAATACTAAACCAATGTATGTTCTGCTTAAATTTAAAACACTCGTCATAAATTGAATTTAATCCAGTTAGAACGTGGAAAAGCAGTCCCAACTCAAGCAGCACTGGTTTTTTTTAGAAAGCACAATACAAGAGAATCAACGTGTCAAACACTGCATATTAACATGAAAAAATTTAATTTTGGAAAGAATGTAGCAACAACAATTTAAATATGTATTTTATGAAGGACAAGTAATCTGATTAGAAGCTTTAAATATGAAAAGTATGTATCAAAATATACTTAAATTTACATGGCATGATTTGATAAATCTCCCAAAAGGTTCACTTCAACCTGTGCAAAAGTTAAGTATGAAAGCATTACGTATGACTACGCTCCGAGATTATAATAAAAATCACTACAAAATTTAAACGTCATTTGGATTCGAACTTGAGATGAGAAACGCTATACAAACTGTAATTTATTCATCATCATGTTATATTATACAAAGAGAAAATCTCAGCTAAAATCCTAGATTGAACTGGATATAAATCTATAAGAAACAGTCACTTAAAGCGTTTGAGGACCAATTCAAGCGGATGCAAAACAATGCATTCGGTAAACACCATGAAAACAGACCTAGTGTTCAATAGCACAGTTAATGAAAATAATCAAACTTTGAGAATGATACAAGAAACAAAATTAGACAATGAATTGGTTTTATTTAGGACGAAACAAATATAACTTTAAAAAAAAACACGATGCCAATTTACACGTTCGAGCAATGCCAAGTAGTTTAAAGATGTACACAAGGTGCAAAACAAGTATAGTGATAGAATGTAACTCTCCGATACCGACACAGAATACTTATCTATTTAGCAAATTAACGAAGGGGAACATTAGCCTTCATTGGCCTTCACGAAATGAGTGATTATAATATGGAGGATGTGTTTGATGTACAACAACAACAAAAATTCCGAAAGAGTAGCTAAACTGTATTAGATATATAAGTCGTTGTGAGTTAATGTTCAAACGTGACAAATTTAAAACTGATCTTGAAAAGGAAAGGTTACACAACGGAATACACACAGTGGACTAAAATAATTGTTCAGCCACCTTCATTTATATATCCAAATAAATACCAGATTATCTCTTTGATTTTCCCGAGGGACATGTTTGCAAATTTCTTCCGTGACAAAGTACAAACCATTAGAGATAAGCTTGACACCACAGTTTCAATTGACTCGTCACCATACAGGTGGGATACAGAATTTGAGCGGCAACCATTAGCAGCATTTGAACCTGTCTCAATGGATCTTGTACGTACAATCGTGATGAAGAGTACACCAAAGTCATGTGAACTTGTTTAAATTCCAACCTCACTGCTGGTTGAGTGCTTAGATCCAGTATTGCTTCACTAACTGATGAAGATAACACATCCAAGAACAGACCCTTGTGGAACACCACATTATAGATTAACTGGGCTGGAGTGTATTTCAGTTGCAGACACAATTAGTATCATATTGACACAATTAGTGTCACATTGACCAAGTAGGACTTGATCCATAGTAAAGCTGTATCACGAATGCCAAATACATGCTGAAGACGGTGAAGTTATATATCATGGTTTACCGTGTCAAACGCTGCAGACAAATCAAGGATGGTGAGGACTGTAATCTTTCCGATATCTAAAGCAGAGAGAATGTCATTGTAACGTAGTCGAGCTGACCCTTTGAGACCGGGCAGGGTTTTAAAGAAACAATAAACACGTTCGTGGATGGCAAATGACAATATATTAAACACTGGTACTAATGATATGAAAATAACACAGAAACATAAAATGAATATAAAACACAGATAAAATATACTTTGACTACTATGTCACATTCAAGTAGTCAAAAAGTTCTAGAAACTCCATGTAAACTTCATGTACACACATATCTCTAGCAAACGTTCATATAAACAAATACTTGTTGCAAACCCATATAATCAACTACTGGTTGCAAACATTTATGTAGTTAGACACTACTGTCGTAATTCGCATGTAGTCAAACCACTACTTGTTACTGTACTTTACTTGTAGTCAAACCACTACCTGTTACTGTACTTTACTTGTAGTCAATACACTACTTGTTATTATACTTTACTTGTAGTCAATACACTACTTGTTACTGTACTTTACTTGTAGTCAATACACTACTTGTTATTGTCCTTTTACTTGTAGTCAATACACTACTTGTTATTATACTTTACTTGTAGTCAATACACTACTTGTTGCTGTCCTTTGCTTGTAGTCAAAACACTACTTGTTATTGTCCTTTTACTTGTAGTCAAAACACTACTTGTTATTGTCCTTTGCTTGTAGTCAATACACTACTTGTTACTGTACTTTACTTGTAGTCAATACACTACTTGTTATTGTCCTTTTACTTGTAGTCACCACACTACTTGTTATTATACTTTACTTGTAGTCAATACACTACTTGTTGCTGTCCTTTGCTTGTAGTCAAAACACTACTTGTTATTGTCCTTTTACTTGTAGTCAAAACACTACTTGTTCTTGTCCTTTGCTTGTAGTCAATACACTACTTGTTACTGTACTTTACTTGTAGTCAATACACTACGTGTTATTGTCCTTTACTTGTAGTGAAAACACTACTTGTTATTGTCCTTTCACTTGTAGTCAAAACACTACTTGTTATTGTCCTTTGCTTGTAGTCAATACACTACTTGTTACTGTACTTTACTTGTAGTCAATACACTACTTGTTATTGTCCTTTTACTTGTAGTCAATACACTACTTGTTATTGTCCTTTTACTTGTAGTCAAAACACTACTTGTTCTTGTCCTTTGCTTGTAGTCAATACACTACTTGTTACTGTACTTTACTTGTAGTCAATACACTACTTGTTATTGTCCTTTTACTTGTAGTCAATACACTACTTGTTATTATACTTTACTTGTAGTCAATACACTACTTGTTATTGTCCTTTTACTTGTAGTCAATACACTACTTGCTACTGTACTTTACTTGTAGTCAATACACTACTTGTTATTATACTTTACTTGTAGTCAATACACTACTTGTTACTGTACTTTACTTGTAGTCAATACACTACTTGTTATTGTCCTTTTACTTGTAGTCAATACACTACTTGTTATTATACTTTACTTGTAGTCAATACACTACTTGTTGCTGTCCTTTGCTTGTAGTCAAAACACTACTTGTTATTGTCCTTTTACTTGTAGTCAATACACTACTTGTTGCTGTCCTTTGCTTGTAGTCAATACACTACTTGTTGCTGTCCTTTGCTTGTAGTCAAAACACTACTTGTTATTGTCCTTTACTTGTAGTCAAAACACTACTTGTTATTGTCCTTTACTTGTAGTCAAAACACTACTTGATTGGAACATATACGTTGACACGGCCTTCTCTCTGGCACGGTCACTTTCCCCTTCGCACGTGTACCCGCACGCTGGCACTGAATTAGTGGGTTGTGCTAGTAATGGTACACCAGACGTCATGGTATTCACAAGCCCATCCGGCTGCTCATAACCGGCGAGCTGAATATGGAAAATAAACACACCTTTCCAATAGCCTAATTTAATTGGGATGGGTTTTGTTGCAACTACTTTAAGAATATACGATAAGTACGAAGTATGACATAGGAATGCTATGCAATAAAAAACAAATATACGTAATGCTATGACATTAATACATACATATGTTTTCGAAATTAGTCGTGATAGCGACTAGATGAAATTAACTCGTTACTACATTGCCTAGGTTATATCTTAATAAGCTGAATTGCAAATACGATAAACGATGTGACCACATAATACAACAATGAACGTGCTTTACGAAACTGAATAATTATTGTAAATAATAAAAAGAGTTGACTAAAGAAACATTCGACTCACCCAACTGTTTGCCTTTAACGAAATTACAATGGCAGCTGCCCGACAGCTGAATATGTTTAAGAGCTTCCCTCTATATTGACTGTGCTCTTCAATATCTCTACCAGCTATATATAGTAGTGCGCAATAATACATTATTTCGCACGTGCCGCGAGAGCAATAAAAGCGTCACGCGATACAACGAAAAATTACATTTACAGAAATATTACGGCGCGTGAAACAAGACAACCTGATTTAAATGAAAAGTATGGAAGACTAATTGAGCCATATCGGGCATTTCGTAACACACCTCCCCCCTTCAGAAAAGTATACCTACTTTCTAAGACGACGAAATCACACGATATGGTCAACAGAATGGTTCAATTTCTGCTGAGATAATCTGCACCTACATTTTCCGTGCCTTTGATGGCTTCAATCCGGAACCTGTAAGGTTGTAATGATAAGGCCCATCGCATCAACCGTGAATTATTAATTTTGGCCTTATTGAGGTAAAGTAGAGGCTGATGGTCTGTTTCCAAAATGAATTCTCGGCCACGGAGGTAGGTTTGGAATTTATCTATTCCCCAGACTACTGCTAAGCACTATTTTTCTATTACCGAGAAATTCCTTTCTCTCGGAAGCAATTTCCTGCTGCCGATGGCGACTGGAGTTTGATTCCATCCTGTTCCTGTAATAATACCGCCCCTAGTCCTAACTCTGAAGCATCGGTTCTCAGAATGAACACTTTGTTCAGTTCTGGCAACTTTAGTATGGGGGCTTCTGTGAGCAGCTTCTTTAAAGTATTAAAAGCTCTGTCCTGATTCTCCCCCCCACTGAACTTTATTTGGCTGTCCCTTTTTGGTCAGGTCTGTTAAAGGGCTGGCAATGGCCGCGAAATTAGGGATGAATTTACGATAATATCCTGCCAGACCAATAAATGACCTAACTTGCTTCTTTGACACAGGTGGACATGAATCCCTGATTGCTGCAAGTTTCTTGGGGTCGGGTTTCAACTCGTTTACCCTCCCAACTACGTGTCCCAAACATTCTAAACTTCCATACCCCACGTTGCATTTGGTAGGTTTTACAGTTAACTTAGCTTTACGTAATCGATCTAGAACCCTGGCAACATCGCACAGATGCTCTTCCCATGTGTCGCTGTAAATAAAGATATCGTCAATATAGATTTCCACATGTTTTAGCCCTTGCATCACTCTCCGCATTAGCCTTACACAGCTATCCCCAGCGTTTACCAACCCGAATGGTAAAACTCGAAACTGGTATAATCCACTCTCGGTGGCGAACGTAGTCATTTCTTTCGTTTCCATCGACAGTGGTATCTGCCAATATCCAATTGTCAGATCCAGCTTCGTAATATATTTGTGCCCTGCCATACGTACGAAGATGCTCTCTACGTCCGGTATGGGTTCGGCATCAAATACCGTTCGCGTATTCAGTTGGCGAAAATCAATGCAGAACCTGTTCGTGCCATCTTTCTTTTTAACTAGGACGACAGGCGATGCATAAGGTGAGTCTGACTTCTCTATGACTCCTAACTTAAGCATTTCTTCAGCTTCCTTCTCGATGATATCTCTGGATGCATGAGGCATAGGGTAACCCTTGACCCGAAATGGTTCATGTGACGTAAGTTTAACTCTATGCTCTAGAACATCTTTCTGACCGGGTTTGTCCGAAAATACGTCTGGGTATTTGTCAACAAGATCCTGAGCCTCCTTTCTTTGATATTCCGTCAAATCGAGACTCACATTGACTCCAGTCTTACCCATCTCGTAAATCAGTAATCCATTCAAATTAAGTCCTGGAACGGACTCTTGTTCCTCATCATCCTCGATGATGGCTACACCGACTACGTTTAAAATTCCCTGTTCTGTATTTGCATTCGCTCGATCGTAATAGCGTTTTAATAAGTTAGCGTGGAACATGCGGGACTTCCCACCTACATCAATAGTATAATCCATACCTCCCTTTTCATCTACGACGGTATATGGACCTTTCCACTGTAACATTAACTTGTTTCTATCAGTCGGAAGTAAAACCAAAACTCTGTCCCCATTTTTGAATTTTCTATCGCGCGCTTTTGAATTATAATAGCGAGCCGCGCGACTGCTAGCTTGCCTTAACCTTTCATGGGCTATTGCACAAGTTTCTCTCAACTTGTCCTTCAAATCACACACATACTGCTATGTGGTTCGAATCTCTTCATCTGTCTCGTCATCCGACCATAATTGTCTTAGAATTTTCATCGGCCCTCGCACCGTTCTGCCATATAAGAGTTCAAAAGGCGAAAACCCTAGACTCTCTTGAGGAACCTCTCGGTATGCAAACAATACTGCATGGAAATATCTGTCCCAATCGTTCGGACGTTCTGCACACATCCGTCGCAACATTTGTTTGAGTGTTCCATTGAACTTCTCAACTAGCCCGTTGCACATTGGGTGGTACGGAGTGGTCCATAATTGCTTGATCGATAGAAGTCTGCTAACTTCTGCCATGAGTTCTGATGTGGACTGTGACCCACAGTCTGTCAGAATCTCTTCCGGTATCCCCAGCCTACTAAACATTTCCACTAAGGCTTCGGTCACTCGCTCAGTTTCGATGGATGCTAGAGCGACGGCTTCCGGGTACCTGGTTGCATAATCGACCATGGTCAAGATGTACCTATTTTTACGATCTGTAAGAGGTGATAACGGACCAGCAATATCTATCGCCACGCGCTTGAATGGAGTTTCAATCAAAGGCATTTTACCGATAGGTACGCGCTTGACTCTCCCTTTATATTGCGTTTTTTGACAAATGTCGCATGATCTGCAATACCTAGTTACATCACCGTGAGCCCCTGGCCAGTAAAATTCCATAAATACTCGGTCTTTAGTTTTTGTAGACCCCAGATGACCCCCCCCCCCACATCGTCGACTCGTGTGCTAACTTCAACACATGCGGTCTATAGTTCTGTGGCACCACTACCTGTGTAAATCGTCTGCCTTCACGAGTAGTATGCTCCCTATGTAGAATATTGTTGTTATATTTAAATCTATGGCAACCGCCACCTTTACATTCCATGACTTCTCCCGACGCGGCTTTATTTCTGATTACCGACAACGACTCGTCTCTTGTTGAAACAAGAAGACAAACAATTGTGGACCATTTTATTGAGCAGTTGCATCGGTTACTCTCTTCCTTTATTTATCATTGGCATAGCATCGGGTACTTTTAGCTTTGGCAAAGGTTTCTTCCTCTCAGCAGCTTGCGACCTAGTTTCAATAGCTATGGAAGTTGGAACATCGGCCATTGTTATCCCCGGTGCTATGGGATTCAATGCCCCTTCTATGTTACCTACAATTAAATCATACAACGGTCGCTTTACACAACACGCTGTCACTGCGCCTGTCCAATAGGGTGTTTCGATATGGACGCATGCAGTCGGCAACTGTAGTGCAGTATTATCTATCATTCTGACAGACACTTTTTCCAAGGTATTGATCTGGCTTTACCAGAGTCTGCTTAGCAACAACAGTATTACATCCAGTATCTCTAAGTACTGAAGCCCTAACCCCATTCACTAACCCCTCGCTCTGTGTTGCTACGTTTGATACATTTTGATTGGAGTTACTCCTATTGCTCTCTACACGAGCTGACAAACCTACCATATACGAGACCATTACCGTTTTTGGTAAATCCCTCTTACGCTTTGGACACGCACTAGACATATGGCTCCATTCTCCGCAACTAAAACATTGTTTTCTCTGACTATCCTGACTTCTAGGTCCCATCTGATCTGACCTAACTAATTCCCCCTTTCAGTTTTGTGGAAAACTCTTCCCGAAACTACTCTTATCTGAATTCACCTGCTTAATTTCCTTAGGACCCCTCGTGTCCCGGGCTACCACATTCAGAACCCCTCCGTGTGCGTCAGCGAATATATCTGCTTGTTTAGCCATTTCACTAGACCTATTAATAGTTTTCTCTTATGTATTGGAATAGTTCCTTACTACATACTGCTAGCAATTGATCTCTGATGAGAAAATCACATACTGCATCGTAAGTCTTTGCGACTCCTCCGCAAGCTAACCAACGGAATAGGTAATTAGATATCCTATATACAAACTGGTCAAAGCTTTCTCCCTTTTCTGGTTTACTAAATCGGAATTTTTCCCTAAAACCCTTTTCAGTAAGTTCAAACCTTTTTAGCAATGCATCCTTTAACAAATCGTAATTAGTTGCCTCTGCGCTCGGTATCCTAGAGTACACTTCTAAAGCTCTACCTTTCAGCAAAGTGCTAAGGTGTAATGCCTATTCTTCTTTTTTGAGTTTTTGCGCAGTAGCATATCTTTCGAATCTTAACAGGTAACTATCCAAGTCATCTTTATTTTCTTCGATTGCTGGAAGTTGTGGTTTTTTGAATTTACCCAGCAACGATACCCTATCGTTCTCTAGTCGAGACCGTTCTAATTCTAGCTTTTCCCTTTCAATACGCGAGCCTAGCTCTAATTTCTCGCGCTCTATTTCCTGTTCACGTTGAAACCTTTCTTTTTCGGCCTCTCGTTCTTCCTGGATTCTTTCCTTTTCAATGCGCGCGCTTAGTTCTAACTTCTCGCGTTCTGCTTCAAACCTTTCTTTTTCGGCTTCCTTTTCCGCCTGAATTCTCTCCTGTTCGCGTTGAAACCTTTCTTTTTCGGCCTCTCGTTCTTCGACGCGTCGCTCTCGTTCTCTATTTTGTTCATCCTTAATAAACTGTCGTAAGGATTCCCCTTCATATCCCAATTGCTTACCAAGCTCTGCCAATTGGCTAGTGGACGACATGATTTTAAATACTAGTACGTTCCAAAACGAGCGTCAATAAATTAAATGCTTCTCTGATTAAAGATAAAGTTCAGTTTCGTTTACAATCAAATATACAATATTATTTCTCAAAACACTCCTGTCTCAAAGGCTTTCCCCGACACTGTTGGACGTGCAAACTGAAATTAACAATCCAAAAGTTGTCTCGGATAGAAAGTTGAATCCCACCGCTGCCACCAAAATTGTAAGGTAGTCGAGAAGACCCTTTGAGACCGGGCAGGGTTTTAAAGAAACAATAAACACGTTCGTGGATGGCAAATGACAATATATTAAACACTGGTACTAATGATATGAAAATAACACAGAAACATATAAAATGAATATAAAACACAGATGAAATATACTTTGACTACTAGGAGTTTTGATCTGTTTGGGTTTCCGGGACAGTCAAAGTGAAAGTTGAAATCTCCAAGAATAACCAGGTTGCCACCTATCGAATTTCCATAATCCAAAAAGAGAGATTCAGTAAGCTTGTTTTTCTACTATGATGGGGCGGCATATGCAGAAAAAATGGACTGGCCTTTGCTCCACCGTGAGTGTTGTTTGGACTAGTTCAAACGATGTGTGGTCGAAATTGAATGTTGTGGTGTGGTTAAGACGTTCTTTGTGATGATAGCAGTTCCATCTCCGCGAGAGTGGCGGGGAACGACTTGATGGAATAACCAGTGGATGTTAGATCCGCACACTTGGGCTCATCGCCTGATGTTTTTAGTCACGTTTATGTCAGGAACAAGACGTCGATATCCTGGTCGTTGATAAAATTAACTATTTATGTGCGCATTTCCGGTGGTCCTACTAATCGGGCATTGAATGCTGCAATACGCAGAGGTATCTCTTGGATAGTTGACACAAAGGTTGACAATATAATATTGCTTTGAATTAGGTTATCTAAATTAACGGTCGAATTTTTAAATTGTTGAGCCGGAAAGGGCATGAGGAAGATAACTGGAATTCTTATTCCTGTTCTACGCCGGCCGGCTTTGAAGAAACTTTTCTTTTTTCGCTTCTGTTTACATTTAGGTAATGATGAACGTAGTCCCAGTTCGTTTAATCTAGAACACAATGTAGTATGGAGAACCAAGGAGTGGTCATTTAAAGCAATTAATGAGGGTTCATCATAGCATAAACGGGTTGACTGGCGAGTAGCACGTGATGGCGGTTTGTTCAACAACAAAGGAAGTTGTAGCAGTGAACAGTGAGCATGACAGCTGAAAACATGTCTAATTGTTCTCGTTTCCAAAATAAGGAGATGAAGAAACAATACGAACCGAACAAATAATACTTGATGAACACAACAACGTAAACGAAGACAGGCAACAAGCACATATGTCATGAAAAGGGCACAAAAAAAAAAACGGAACAGCTACTTCATGCCGGCTAAGCAATAGCGAAAATGAAGGGAATAGCTCCTAGGTTTATTAGTAGATAAATTCTCATTTGTTTACTCAACGTGTTTTATCAATTTATGTTTTATCTTATGTGAATTCGACGTATTTAACCTTCTTGAACGTCACCTGACATCAGTTGAAAAGAAAACAAGATAAACCTCAAGAGGTATGCGTGGGAAATCACGACAACATGCAACGTTCTAGTTATACAGGCATGTGATATGCTAATAAAACGAAGCAGCTAACGCCAATGCAGTTGGGTTTTTTGTTTTGTTTCTTTCTAAGAATTAAAATCAAATATAAACCATCAAGCAGTTATTACACACACAAAATAAGATTCATTGCATACATCATTTAATGGAGTTTTAACGTAGCTTTTAAAAAATTTTTAGTAATATCGCCATCGTTTACTAATTGATCCGTTTGTATATAAATAGCATACCCCATTTCGGAGCGTAAAATG